>PVLD010012469.1:0-60227 GCA_004027595.1 Dinomys branickii | reverse complement strand
CAGTATTAAGAAATAAGTCCCCATTATGGCCTGTGGTAGAGGATTGCTTGAGCCCAGCAGTTGAAGACCAGCCTGGGCACACCTCTAATTCTAGCACTCTGAGAGGCTGAGGCAGGAAGAGCCCAAATTCCAGCCCAGCCTGGGCATTTAGAGACTTAGTGAGATCATGTCTCAAGTTTTTAAAGATACGGCTGGGGATGTAGCTCAGTGCAAATGCCCTGGGTTACCACAAAAGGAAAAAGGGAGGTGAGGGAGAAGATGGGGAGAGGGAAAAGAGGGAGGAAGGAAGGAACGAAGGAAGGAACGAGGGAAGGAAGGGAAGGAGGGAGGGAAGGAGTCATTCCCATCAGGGAGAACTGAGGCGCAGTACTGCAGGAGCCCACTAGGGGAAGCAGAGAGGCACCCAGAATCCTCTGCGTCTCGGTGAATTCTCCAGCTCAGCCTGCTTGGTCCACAGCTGCCCTGGGTGATGGCAAGGGCCCCTGTCGGAGCCCGTAGGTGCCACACCACGCTCTTGAGCATTCGGACTGTGAGCCAGGTCAACCTCTCTTCTTCCTAAGTGCCAGCCTCAAGGACTGTCACAGCAACAGAAGGTAGACTCAGAGAGGTGGGAACCCAGTGTCCTGGCCTCACCTGGCAGCACAGCACTGTGGTTCCCTGGAGGAAGCCGGGTCCAGCTGATGTTCTCCGGGGCTTTTCCATCTGGGGCCCAGGCCACCACGTACTCCCAGGGCTTCTGGGTCCCCGGTCGCCAGCTCACCAGCAGCCCAGGGCTCCCAGCAATGCTGCTGACCTCCACAGCCTGGGGTGCAGAATCTGCAGCTGGGGGAGTCCTGCTGCCCGCTCAGGAGGCCCTCCCTGCTCCCCACCCCCAGCAGAGTGGGTTCTTGCCTCTTACCCAAGCAGACCAAGGAGAGTTTGGTGGAGGGCACCCAGGGGACACCACCATCAGCAGACACCCTGGCCTGCTGTGCCCAGGCAGGGACAGGCCATGAACAGCAGGGCACCCCCTCCTTCATCAGTGTCTTCTCTCCAGCCCAGAACCACACCTGGTAGCTCACCTGCACACAGGGCCCTGGGGCCTGGGGAGAAGGTGAGAGTGTTCAGGTCCCCCATTAACCCAGGACCTATGATGGGCTGGGTGTTGTGTTGCATGCCTGTCATCCCAGAACTCCGGGAGGCTGAGACAGGAGGATTGCAAGTATGAGCTCAGCCTGGATAACTTAATGACTTACCAAGACCCTGTCTCAAAACAAAAAAGATAAAGGGGTGGGGATGGAGCTCAGTGTGAAGGCCCTGGGTTCTATCCTCAGTATGGGGGAGACCCACTATGCATCTCAGTGAGGTCACCTGATAAACCAATCAGAGAGGCAGTATAGTTGGCTCCATTTTACAGATATGAAAACTGAATCTTTGAGGGGTGCACTGCATAGATGGAATTGGGATGAGGTTTCTGGGCCAGGACTAAATAAACTAAGGGAGATACTCTTCTGGGTACAAAATTTAAGAGTGACAGATACCCCAAACCCAGTAAACCTGTAGTCCCATCTACTTGGGAGGCTGAGGCCAGGAGAATTGTTTGACTCCAGGAGTTCAAGCCTCTTTTTTTGAGATGAGGCCAGTCTGGGCAATAGGCCCCATCTCAACAAAATAAAACAAAACCCAATAACCAAGATTAAATAACACTTGCAATTTTGTTTTTATTCTTTTGAGACAAGCTCTCACTATGGAGATCAGGTTTGCCTTGAACTCGCTATGTAGCCCAGGCTGGCCTCTAACTCATGGAGACCCTCCTGGCTCAGCCTCCAAGAGTGCAGGGATTACAAGCCAGTGCCACCATGCCCATGAGATCCAGGGTTGAATGATACCTGACAGATACCTCGATAGATACAAATGAGAACTATCGCACCCTTTCTTGCTTTTTCCTCTCGTGCTGAGGATGGCAGCCAGGACCTCACCCATGCTAGGCAAGCGCTCCACCGCTAAGCTACATCCCCAGTCTTTTTAAAATTTTGAGGCAGTGTCCCTAAATCACTAAATTGCCCAGACTGGCCTCAAACTTGCGATCCTTCTGCCTCAGCCTCCCGAATAGCTGGGATTACAGCCGTGCGCTAGCCGGCGTACCTGTGCCTTTTCAGCCACCTCGCACACCCCTCTGATGCAGCCTTGCTTCCAGACCCTGAGCCTGTTGTCCCTTATCCTGGTCTCAGGCCCACAGACAGGATCTCCCGAGCTCCTGCTCGCGATCCCTGTATCTGCCTGCAGGGGGCAGCAGAGACTACATCCCTTCGTCCACATCATTGCTGTTAGGGGCATCCTGGAGAAAGGCACTTGGGCACGGAGCTCACCTTCCACACCAGCAGGGCCGCTCGGCTGCCTGGGGTCGCGCACAGGTTCCCTGAGACCCACACGTCCTTAGGAGCTGAAAAGATGAGGATGGGAGGTGATGAGCAGCCAGCCGGCCAGGAGAAGCGGGGTCAGGGCAAGCCGGGGCCTCACCAGCCGGCGGGGTCTGGAAGGAGAGGGCTGGGCTCCACTCGCCCCACAAGTCTCTTTCCGGCTCCACCCTGCAGCGACCCCGCACGCTGTAGGCAGAGGTGAGCTCCAGCTCCTGCATCTCCACCGGGCTCGGCGGCACAGTCTTCAGGTCCGGCTCCAGCTGCGAGAGGAAACAGGGAGCCAGGCCCCAGGGCCAAGGCCAGGATGCATGAGCTGGTGACCCGCTGTACTGGTGGCCCCAGGACTCGAAGGGGCTTTCAGTGGCAAAGTCTGGCTGGGGGCAGTGGTGCACACCTGTGATCGGAGGGCTGGGAGGCTGAAGCAGGAGGACCCCAAGTTCCAGCCTAGCCTGGGCAATTTAGCAAAACACTGTCTCAAAATTTAAAAAAAATGAAAGGAGCTGGGGTGTAGCTCAGCGGTAGAGTGCTCTCCTGGCATATTAGTTCCAGGTGCAGCACCCCCTGCCAATGGTCCCGTGGCTGGCACAGAAAGTGCTGGTTAAGTGTAACAGGAGGAGGTGGGTTCTTGCTCAGGGGCACAGAGCAGGGAGCTAAGCCAGATTCTCACATCTGTATAGCAGAGTTCCTTTGAATGGCACCAATAATCACAATGATGACAATTTTGTGTTTTTTACCCCGGCAGGTGGTGGAGGTGGTGCTGAGAATGGAAGCCAGAGCCAGGGGCAGGCTGGGTAAGCGCTCTGCACAACCCTGCTCTTCATTGCAGTGTGTCGTGTCAAAATCTGTGGCTGTAGCTGTTGACAATCCCCACCATCTTTTCTCCCTATCTTTCTTCACAAAGATAACCCCAGAGGACTAGCTGGGAACATGGCTGCCAAGAATAAAGACTGTACTTCCCAGCCTCCTTTGCAGTCAGATGAGGCCATGTGACTATGTATGTTCTCAACCAAGGACATATCACCAAAAATAAGATAGGCAACTTCCTGGTTGTGCATTAAAGTGCATGGAATTTGGATGGGTCCCCCAGTCTTTCTGGAATCCTCTCGTTCAGGACTTGTCTTCCACTTTCTTGCTGTGTGACCTTGGGAAAGTTTCATAACTTCTCTGAGATTCAGCTTCCTCAACTATAACATGGATACCTGGTTTTTCTTTTGAGGTGACATTACATAAGCTGGTCTTCAACTCTGGTGCTTAAGCGATCTTCCTGCCTCAGCTTCCCAAGTAGCTGGGACTATAGTCACCGTGCCCAGCTTAGCTGCTTTTGATGTATTGTATTTTTGTTTTCAGAAGCATCAGGCGTCCAGGAGGTATTCTCTCAAGTGTTTGCTCTTGTTAGTTGGTATTGTTATTTTAAGGTTAACTTAAGCCATCTGATACTTCTGTTCTTGAAAAAAATGTTAGGGGAGGCTTGCTGAATTTCTCAAAAATGCTAACTGGCCTTTGGGTTGCAACTGCATGGCACCTAAACCATCACCCCTCTGTACCCATGGGAGGAGGGTTTCATGACCCCCAAATCCTTGGGTACCCAAGTCCTATCCATCAGTGTCACAGGGGTGACAAAATCTGCTCATGTCCTCCACAGCCTGAACACTTCTGCATGTGGAGAACACAACACCACAATGACACCATGCACAGTTGTCTCACCATGTTGTTCAGGGAATCACGCCAAGAAAAAAATCACCTGTACATGTGCAGTGCACTTCCCATCTCCCCTAAGAGTTTCAATCCTGAAATGGTTCAATCTGAGGCTGTGGGGGTGAGTGAATGTGGAAGACCATAGATTATTTAGTGAGGAAAGACAGTGTCTCACTAAGTCATTAAATTACCCACTGTGAGCCTCCTGCTTCAGCCTCCCTGAATGCTGGGATAGAATGCTTGTAGTTGGGGCCTGCTGGTGGGTGCATGGGCTGCAGGCTCTGCCAGGACGAGTGGGCTACAGGCACTCACCAGGAGCCAGCCTTGCTCCGGGCACCGCTGGTAGTAGAACTGACAGGTCAGGGCCTTGAGGGGCGGCCATTTGGGTGGCTGCCACTGCATGGTGGCCTCCAGCGGAGCGTCCTCTGAGAAGTCCACGCTGGGTAACAGCCAGGGGGCATCAGGCTTCACTGGGGGTGGGCGGCAGCATGCAGTGAGGGGGGGCCCTGTGATCCCACACAGAGCACCCACCTCTGCCACCTACCTCTTGTTTCCAGGTCCACAAAGATGGGGGCCCAGAGGGGGTGGCCCCCTTGTGTCCCCCAGACAAGCAGCTGGTCCCCTGAGGTGAGCACCTTCCGAGAAATGGTCTCCCAGTTCTGCCCTGCAGGTACCGGCACCAGCTGGGTTCTGTTGAGGTGGCTGTGGGATATTTGCGGATGAGAGTGACACCCGGGAACTGACCTGGGGCTATGACCTGCTCCACTGGGCCCAAAGCCTACACCTGCTGCTTCAGAGCAGTATGACCCAAGGAGGCAACCTCTCCTAGTCGCTCTGTGCCTCCGCCCTCACACCCCCTAACAGTGCCTGCTGGGAGGGACTGCTGAGAGGGGACCTGTGGCCACGGAATGCACTCCAAGGCTGCTGGGGACACAGTACAGCCCGCCTCCAGGTATGAGCGCTCCGCTGTGTGCTTCTGCTTTAGGGTGGTGACAAGGGCTAGGCATGCAGCAGACACCAGAGTTCAGATTTGCAATTTTGGAGCCAGGCATGTACACAGCTGTCACCCCAGCACTCACTGGGGGAGGCTGAGGCAGGAGGACTGCAAGTGTGAGCCCAGCCTGGGCAATCTAGTAAGACTTTGCCTCATGATAAAAAATAAATAAATAGAAATTTTAAAAGCCTGGGAATGTAGCTCAGTGTAAAGGCCCTGGGTTCAATCTCCAGCACTGAAAAAAAATTTTTTTAAGTAGTTACTTCTTTCCGGGCCAAGTATTGCAGAACCAATATAGATAGATAGATAGATAGACAGATAGAATTTGGGGAACTTGGGTGCAGCTCAGTGGTAGAGCACTTGCCTAGCATGTGTGTGAGCCCTGGCTTCCATCCCCAGTACTGAAAACAACTTAGAAAGATGTTTATTTCTTTTGGGCCAGTGATACAGAACAACCATGGTGATCTTCAGTTACAGTACTGTATTCAATAAGTTAAGTGAGATAGTCAACCTTTACCATAAAAGTAGTTTGCTTTTTTGCCATCCTAGGGATAAAACCAGAGCTGTTCTACCGCTGAGCTCCACCCCCAGCCTTTTTTACCTCTCATTTTGAGACAGGGTCTTGCTTTGTTGCCAAGGCTGGGCTTGAACTTGCGACCCTCTTGCCTCAGCAGTGACAGGCGTGCGCTGCCACACGCAGCTCATCTGTGCACGTTATATGAACTTTGCTCATTATTTATTTATTTATTTATGTAGGTCCTGGGAATCGAACTCATGACCTCAGGCTTGCCAAGCAAGTGCTTGTGCCACTGAGCTATATCCCCTGCCCTGCTTATTACTTAATGTTCACTGCTTTTTCTTTACAGAATGCACAATAAGGTTCGTACACAGCTCGGTTGGCCAGTATGTCTTGCATCAACCCCTGTTCTAGGAGCTTAGTACAGAAGTATAACAAAAATAACAAGGACCTGCCATCTGAAGTGATGTCACCTCTCACCCGGGAAGGGCGGAGGAGAAGCACAGACCAACACAGTGGATGTGATGGATGCCATGTCAGGTGACATAAACAATGAAAGGAATAACCGAGCCAGGGGTAGGAGGCTGAGGCAGGAAGATAGCAAAGTCATGTCCAGCCTGTGCAACTTAGTAACTTAAAGAGACCCTGTCTCAAAATAAGAAATAAAAGGGGCTGGGGGTGCAAGTGTCTGTGAAGGCCCAGGTTTGCCGACCTGATCCCCAGAGCTGTAAAATAAACAATAAAGGCTTAAAACAAGGGCTTAGTCAAGGAAACAAACAAGAAACCGAAAAAACAAAGACCAAGTAAGTATTCGTGAGGAAGAAGAGACCTTGGGACTGTCCTGCGGAGCTGGCAGGAATGTGGAAGGGTGCGGGGCTGTGACAGCTAAACACAAAATTCCTATGTCACCAGCAACAGCTTTCCTGGGCAAGGACCCACAGAACACCTGAAAACAAGAGAACACAGTGGCACGTGCCTCTAGTCAAAGCTATTCAGAAGGCTGAGGCAGGAGGATAGTGAAGTTTAAGGCCAGCCTGGGCTACATAGTGATTTCAAGGCCAGCCTGCATTACATTATGAAAGCCTGTCTCAAAAAATAAATAATGCTGAAAACTACAATGTTTATGTTATATGTATTTTAGCATCATTTAAAAAGAAAAAAAAAGCCAGGCACAACGGCATATGCTTGTAATCCCAATAATTTTGAGAGGCTAAGGCAGGAGGACCACAAGTTCTAGCTCACCCTGGGCAAATCAGCAGGATAGTTCACGGGTAAGGTTCATGCCGGAGCATGTGCTGGGTTCAATCTCCAGTGCCAGGAAGAAAGGAAGGGGGGAAGGAGGGAGGGGAAACAAGACCCCAGGACCCTCTCTCTGCCCAGGTGAAGTTCTGAGATTCCCCGTGAAATTCACTGTCAGGACCACAATGCTGTGCCCTGGGCTTCGGCCCTAGGACAGCCAGGCTTTGCAGGCCTCTCTCAGCACTGCAGTCCTGAGCGTCAGACCCATGCTGAGGTCACACAGCCCAGAGGAAGCCATCTCTGTCTACCCAGCATGCTCTCCAGCTGTACACCTGCACCCTTCATGGGCAGAATCGGCGCTGGGCAGTGGGGCTCCACTTCCCTTTCCACTGAGGAGGGGAGGAAAGCAGGCTCAGAGAGGGGGTGACCAGCCCAGGGCTACACGGCACGGAGAGGCTTGAGAAGTGGGGGAGGTCAGGGAGGGGGGCAGACCCCCTTCCTGAGTCCCAGTGTGGCCACTCCTCTGCCTCGGTTTCCCCAAAAAGCACCAGTATACTCACTACTTCTGGCTTTGGAGGTGCAGCACGATGGGGTCTCCCAGGTCCCCAGGACGCTCCCAGGAGCAGTTCAGGTTCCCCTCAGGCCCGACTCTGAAGCACCACAGTGGCCCAGCGCTGGCTGGAGAGGGCACAGGTGGTCGAGTGCCTGCTCTCCCACCAGCTGTCCGAGTTCTCAGAACTTTTGCCTTCCTTTTGTTTTTTGGATGTGAGATGCACCCTGACAGCTCTGCCCCCAGCGACGCCCCCAGCCCCACTTCACAGGACTTGTGATAAACTTCTCACCATGGCAGCCTGGGGTCCCTGGGGTCCCTGGCAGAGCGTGCGCAGGAATGGGGTGCCGCGCATCCCCACTCAGTTCTGGGCGGACCCTCTCCCCTGCCCCACTCCCAGCCACATCCTGTTGTCACCCAAGGGCTCCCACCCCACCCCCAACCACACAACACTCTGGGCGCCTCCCTCCACCCCCCGCGCCCCAGCCGCACCCATTCATCCCGCATCTCCTGGCACACGGTGACCCTGGGACCCTGGCCCCAGCCTGCACGCCACTCACCCTGGGCGCGAGTCCTGGGGAGCAGCGCCACTACCAGCAACAGCAGCCGGAGCGCGGCTGCTTGTGCGCCCCGCATGGCTCCCGGGGTGCCGCGCAGCCCGGGCGGGGACGGGAAGCCGGCCAGCCTCGCCGCCGCCCCCGCGCGTCCCCGCCAGTCCTCAGCGGAAAGTCCCGGAGTGTGTGGGGGGGGCGGGGGGGTCGACGCCGAGCTCCCCAAAACCTGTCCCGCCCCACCAGTGACACACACTCGCTCAGTCTTTGGAACTTTTATTATCCGGGCTGCGGAGGTGCTTGCGGCCACAGCGCCCCCTCCCGGTCCATGTCATCCAGACAATCCGGGACCCCACCACCGTCTTGACGTCCCGGAGCAGCTTGGGGCTGGGCAGCCGAGGCAAGAAGAGGGGCTGGCGCCAGAGAAGAGGGAGCAGCTGATTTGCACTGGGGCTAGGTCAGGGGCTCAGTGTGGCCACTTTGGGTATAGTGGGGACAAAGGAGTAGCAGGGAACTCTGAGGCCAGATGGAGAGGACAGCGTCCCTGCAGGCTCAGGTGCAGTGCAGCGGGCTCGGAGCTGCAGGTCGGACGACCCAAGCCACAGCCTGTGCCGCTGGGTCCTGCAGATCCTTGAATGTGGGAATTGGAAAGATAGGCCTGGGATCAGGGGCTGGGGGTGGCAGGACTGAGACATTGGTGCCACTGTCCTGGCTGCCTGGCCCAGCCTAGCAGAGGCTGCTGATCTCACTCTTGCTGCAACCCCACTTGCAGCAGGTGCTGGAGAGCCCGGCCAGGACATCCCGGCTGCCACGCAGAGCCCCAGGGGCACCCTGCCAGCTGGGTCGGCTACCATAGAAAACCTGGGGAGACTTGGCCAGGGCCAGCCACTCGCTGGAGCCCACAGCATCATCCAGCTCTCCTGCCAGGCTGTCTGCATCCTCGAAGGCATCTGCTGCAAAGGAGGAGAGTCGGGCTCAGGCCGGGCAGCTGCCACCCCCAGCAGAGCAGCCTCTGGCTGACCACTCAGGCAGCTCTGTAATTCAAGGTCACCACCCAGCCCCATGCCCAAGCACTGGCTTCGGTCTACAGCCATAACACCCTGAACGCGCTGGATCTCATCAAATACCGGGTCCACCACCAAACTTTTTGTCTTTTCTGCCACCAGTGTTCACAGGCAGGTTGCTTAACTTTGCTAAGCTTGACTTTCCTTGCATGGACTCCCCCTATTCTTTATTTACAGAGGACTCCATAGTCGAAAGCATATATGTGGGCACCAGTCTCTCTGTACTTGCAAGTAGAGCCTCAGTGTCCTAAGCGGGGACAATAACAACTCCTACTTCACTGAATTCTGTAAGGGCTGAATGCCAGCTTGAAAAGCTGTAACAAGCTCAGGGATATGACAAGCAAGCATAGAATTTATTAATCAACCATTGATCATGTGTTGAGCTCTTACCAGGTGCCAGACACTGTTTAAACTGTTTTTTGGGGGTTAACTCTTTTATTCCTCACAGTGACAACCACATCAGGAGGGTGCTGTCCCTGTCACTCCCACTTTCCAGAGAGGGCTGAGGGATGATGTTTTAAGGACATCATCCTTATGTCCTTAAAGGACATTGGTATAAGGACACACAGCTCATATGTGGTCGGGCTCCTTGCTTTGAAACAAGATCTCATTTTATAATTCAGGCTGGACTTGAACTGTAGTCCAGGCTGGCCTCGACTTCTCCATAATCTTCCTGCTTCAGCCTCTCCAGTGTGGGAATTACAGGCATGCACCACCATATCTGGCTATAGGGCTATGATTTGAACTCAGTGCATATTCTGGCTCTGTGCTCATGGCCCTCCCTCCAGCCCTCCACCTACTCACCATCTATCCATCTGTCCGTCGTTGTCCACTCACCCTACTGCTCATCCTCACCCAATTTGTCCCTTTGCCAGGCCCTCCGTGCTGGAGTCCACCCCTAGCCTCATTCCCACTGGCCCTGTGCCCTTACCTGTTACAACCTAACCACTTATTAACCCTGCAAGATACCATGTCCCCATTCCAAAACGGGGCGGCCCAGAGCAGAGAAGCCAGGTGCCGAGCAGGGGTTACCTCTAGGTAGCAAAGTCCACGCCCTCTCAACCCAGCGTCTTGGAAGCCCCCTCAGCGTCCTGTCCACAGTGGCCTCACCGGCACAGACTGGGCCCGGGAACTGGGAGCTGGATGGACAGATGGATGCGCGGACAGATGGAAGGGTGGATGGACAGGTGAATGGCACCCTCTGTCCTGCACCCTCCCTGCAGTGCTCACCCGCGGCCTGGAGCTCCAGGGCATCCGCGCGTCTCCACCGCGAGCCCCCGCAGGTAAAGATGACAGCGCGGATGAACTCGCGGCCGCACAGTTTCACTCCGTAGGGCGCAGCCCTGGCCTCGGCCCCGGGAAACCGCCGGCCAGGCCGTGTCCACACCGCCAGCAGCAGGAGCAGCAGCAGGGCGCGCCGGGCCATTGCGCACGGAGACGGGACGCAGGGGCGCAGCGCCTCGCCAGAGCGGCCCATTTATATGCCTCACGGAGTGGGGCGACCTCGTTATCTCCCCGCGCCAGCTCGACCTTTCCATCTCCAGCCAGCGATAACCTTTGCTAGGGCCAGGGTGACGCCGTGTGGCTCCCTGTCATCTTGACAGAGAGATGTGAGCCAGCAAGCGTCGTCGGGACAGAACTCAGCCAGGTCCCGCAGGACTGGACACTGCCCCCCTAACCTAACTTGCCATCTCCAGCACCACAAAAATAATCAATAAACAATGATAGGGAATGCTTCCCCGACAGACTGTGGGGCCAGGCCGCGCTGTGGTTTTTCATGTCTGTGTCGTGTTCCTAATCCTTCCAACAACCTACATCAGTGTTCTCCAGTTTGAGCCTCAGAATGGTCTGGAAGGCAGATCACTGGCACCCGCTGATGTTCAGATGTCTAGTGGAAAATATATACAACTTAATTTACCATCTTATTTTGTGTTTTGAGGCAGGATCTCACCAGGCTGGTCTCTAACTTGGGGATCCTCCTGCCTCAGCCCAGTGCTGGGATGATAGATGTGCACCAGCCACACCCAAACCCAGTACCTTTGATTTTTTACTTTTTTCCTCTGTGGTACTTCGGGATTGAACTCAAGGAGCAGTGGGCTACCTGTCTTCCCCTTATTTTTTTGATACAGAGTCTCACTGTGTAGCTTGGGCTGCCTGTGATGTTCCTGCCACAGGACCCCAACAAACAAAACCAAAAAAGCCCAGTGCTGCTGAGGGAGAGAAGCAAGACCCCACGGGCCGCATGCTGTGAGATCCCATTTTAAAGGCCTAACGTCCAGAACAGGAAGATCCATCAGATAAGGACAGGAAGAGGACCTGCGCTCTCTGGGCCAGGGAAGAGGGACTTGGGGGAGGGTGCTGCGGCCCTGCAGCTCCTAATGATGGAGCTTGGGACTAGGTAGAGCTGTCCCCTTGCAGAGTGTTGTGAACAGCAGTGGCTTCAAGGCTGGGGTGCAGCTGAGCAGCAGTGTGGGCATGCCGGATGGACAGACAGACAGACAGACTGATCACCACCACTACGGAAGAGTGTTCTTTTTGTGTGCGGTAAATTTTACCTCAATTCAAAGCCCCCAAACGGGAGGAGTTATGACGCAGGGCAGCCGGAGGTTGGGAGCCCAGCTCTGCCCCTGCCCTACTGTTCACGTGCAACCTGGTGGTACCTTGGTTTCCTCATCTTTGTAATGGGGAAGATCAGCTGAGTGCACTGGCTGGCAGGGCAGGCAGCCAGCGCCGCTTCTGAGGGTCCCTCTCCCTTTGGGGGGGCGGAACCTGCTGCCCCTTTGTCCTTTCCTCCCGCGCAGCACACTCAGGGCCGTAGGCGGCGTAGCTGACCGTGCCATTTCTAAAGGGCTGATGAATAATGCGCCTGTCACCTCTGCCTCTTCTAGGTGACTCTTCCGGGTGCAGTGTGGCTTCTGCCCTTTTCTCTGTGCTCCTGATGCTGGGCCTGGGGACAGTGAAGAGGAAACTCAGATGTCTGTGCCTGCCTTGTCTATGGCGCAGAACCTGGAGTCTTTCTGCCTTTTTAGTGCTGAGGATGGAACCCAGGTTCAGCAAGTTGGCCTTGAACTCATGCTGTAGCCCAGGCTGCCCTCAAACTCATGATCCTCCTGCCTCACTCTCCAAGGGCTGGGATTTAGAGGTGGGCACTGCCACGCCCGACCCCAGCCTCTCTCTGCCTTTTATAGACACTTGTCATTGGATTTATGGTCCCTGGATAATCTGGAATGATCTGATCTTACGTCCTTAATATATTGGCGAAGACTCTTTGCCCAAACAAGATCACATCTATAGATTCAGGATTTAGACGCAGGCAGGACTTTGTATAGGTCACCATGGAACCCACAGGCACCTCCTGGCTGCTGGGCAGGGTGCTGAGCACTTCCCATAATTTCACCAAAGTCCGCACAGCCCTGTGAAGCACCTGTTCCCTCCCTCCTCCTGGTGTGATGAGAGAGCTGCTGGTACCGCCCACAGTCACACAGGGTTCCATCCACACTACCCAGACCCCAGCATGATTCCATGGGAAGGACACGAGAGACTTCTGGGAGCTGGGCGTGGTGGAGCACATCCATAAATCCCAGCACCTTGGGAAGCTGAGGCAGGAGGATCATGAGTCTGAGCCTAGCCTGGATAGTTTAGCTACTTAGCAACACCTCCCAAAATTTAAAAAATTAATTAATTAACTTTGAAAAGGGCTGAGGATATAGCTCAATGCAAAGGTCCTGGGTTCACACCTCAGTACTGCTGAAACAAAACACCAGGCATAGTGATGCACATCTATAATCCCAGCACAGGGGGAGGCTGAGGCAAGATTATTAGGGCAAGTCTGAGGCCAGCCTTGGTTACCTAGTGACTTCAAGGCCAGCTTGAGCTGCAGTAGAGAACCTATCTCAAAAAAGCAACAACAACAAGACTTCTAGGGCTAGGGGTGTACCAGGTTAGGTTATTTGGTGCTTTGTTTTATTCTGTTCTATGCTAGCCTCAGGTCCTCTCTTCGGCCTCATGAATAACCACATTTTTGGGGGGGGCGTCTTTCTGAGACAGCGTCTCACTATGCAGCTCAGGCTGGCCTTGAGCTCACTTTGTAGCCCAGGCTGGTCTCGAACTTGCAACAATCCTCCTCCCTCAGCCTCCCGAGTGCTGGGATTACAGGTATGTGCCACCATGCCTGGCCAACCACAGCTTTTGAAATTATTATTAAATAATTTATGAAGTACTGAGGGGTTGAACCCAGGGACACTGTACCACTGAGCCATACCCCCAGCCCTGTCTATTGATTGATTGGGTTGATTATTGTTTAAAACAAGGCCTCCCTAGATTAGTTGCCCAGGCTGGGCTCAAACTTGTGACCCTCCTGCTTCAGCTTCTCAGAGTGCTGGGGTTAAAAGTGTGGGCCACCAATGCCGAACTATTTCATCCACTTTTCACCCATTTTTCCTTGAACACCACAGTGAAAAGCCCTGCCATTACACACACACACACACACACACACACACACACACGTGCGCGCGCGCGCGCGCGCGCGCGTGTGTGTGTGTGTGTGTGTGTGTGTATGAATTCCCCATTGTGAGAGTTCTGGCTCCAAGACTTGGTTGCATTTACCATTGCATTTTCCCTGCTGAGGGTTAGATCAATTCACAGTTCTTCCAGCAGCAGGTCAGAGCTCTGTTTTCTCACTGCCTTTCTAATGGCATAGGTATCCAACTTTGGATATCTGCCAACATGACAGTGAGAACCAGGATTTTAGAACAATGAAAATTTGCCTTTCCCACGCCACACAACAGGTGCACACAGCTCTGTGTTAGAAATATTTGGAGTTGCATTTTGCTTTCCTGGTGCTTCTCCTTGGTCAGTAGTCTTTGGGTTTCTTTTTCTTTCTTTCTTTTGAGACAGGGTCCCGTTATGCAGTACAGGCTGACCTTGAGCTCACTTTGTAGCCCAGGCTGGTCTTGAACTTGAAACGATCCTCCTGCCTCATTCTCTTGAGTGCTGGGATTACAGACATGCACCACCACGCCTGGCTTCTCTGGCTTTCTTAAGGAACTGTGTTGTTGCTTTCTAGGAGCTCTTTACATATGAAGGACATTTGCCATATGATTATAAAATGTATTAGAATTATCTTTTCCCAGTTGGCCGTTTCTCCAAATTTCTCCAATAACGACCCTGTCATTTACTGAGGACCAGCACATCTTATTTCTGCTAGGTGACTTACACACACATAGCATCTCCTTTCCGCTTTATTGATACACGCTCCCCTCCGAGCTACAGGAGAGCACAGCCCTGAAATAGAACACTGTTCCCCATGATCACAGCATCATGTCTCACACCTATCAAGCTGTTCAGTGCTCCTCAGTACTAGCTCACAAGATGTGCATCCAGATTTGCTGACGTCTTCAGATTTTAGACTTCGTTTTCAATAATAGTGGCCAGTAGGACTTTCTAAGATGATGGAAATGTTTTCTATCTGGGCTTCCAGTTTGGTAGTCACTTGCCCCAAGTAGCTATTGGCAATGAGGGACTGATTTTTTTGTTTGTTTTTGAGACAAGGTCTCACTATGTAGCCCAGACTGGCCTAGAACTGGTGGCAATCCTCCTGCCTCAGCCTCCCAAGTGCAGGGATTACAGGCGTTGCCCCATATATGTGAATTTTCATTGTTCCTTTTGCAGTGCTGCAGATGGGATCCAGCCTGCATAACTTACTGTTATGGTTGATATATTGTGTCAACTTGGGGAGTCCAGAGGTTTGGCGGAGTGACTCAGCAAGAAGCCAGGGTGCTTACCTTGTACACATCCTGAGCCTGTGGAAGAGGAGGGCATGGAGATTGTGTGAGAGCTACATGCCCCCTGGGTGAGGGTAGGCTATTTACAACGTAAGGTAAGGAAAGAGGCTGCTTGCTGCCATTCTTCCCTTTTGCTCTGGTTGTTTTTGCTGTGCTGTGCTGTCATGAACCGTTTGCCCTCTGCCATGTGCCACTCTGCCTCTGAGCCAGCCAAGTATGGACTGAAACCTCCACAAACTGTAAGCTAAATAAACCTTTCCTTCCTTAATTTTGGGTGTTGGGTATCTTGTCTCAGCAATGAGCGAAAAGTAACCAGGACACTTACCAAGACTTGTTTCAAAATATATATCAATAAATGTAACAAGGAAGATGTTTCCTTGTCTTCACTGTTAGATAGCCTGGGGACCTAAGGTTCTAGAGGTTGTTTCCTTGTCCTTTGGTAGTGGTTCCTGACGGGGGCAATTTTTACCTCCAAGTTGTTATCACAGCAGGAGTGATGGATGTTGCTACTGGCATCTAGCAGGTGGGGTCAGGAGGCAGTACTGAATGCACTGCAGCACAAAGGATGGTTCCCTCCACAAAGAAAGGCTTCTTCCCAGGTGTGGGACATGCCTGTGATCCCAGCACAGGGAGGGTGAGGCAGGAGGAGTGCACTGTCTGGGTCACACAGTGAGTTCAAGATCAGACTGCACTGCATAGCAAGACCCTGTCTCAAAAACAAACAAACAAAAAACCCAAACCAAAACAATCTACCGTATTCTCAGTGACTGGTTTGTTGAAGAGACTAGGACATATGCCCGTGTTTCATGTCACTTTCTGAATATGTCTGTTGATTCTGGATGTTGTCATTTAACCTATTACCCACGCTCCATTTCCTGGAGCCAGGATGTCAGGCTGATAACTTGTTCAGAGCCCAGTTAACCTGCACAGACGCGCCTGGGGGACTGTGACTTCCTCAGGACTTCCTCTGTGACATTCTCCTGTCCCTGTACTGTGATGCAGGGCCTCAACACAATTGGTGACCGTGGCCTCCCTGCCAAATCTGCTGCCGACACCCAGAGAGCCAGCAGCTCATGCCCTGCTGTTCTGAGAGTCTCCCCATCAGGTTACAGAACCATAGATGAGTGCTGTTAAAGACATGATTTCACTGCATTTTGCAAAGTGGCTTTTTTTTTTTTTTTTGAGAAAGGGTCTCATTATGTAACTCAGGCTGGCCTCAAACCCCCAGTGTGTCAACCTGATAGGCGTGTGCCACCACACCTGGCTTCTTTAATATTTTACTTTGAGACAGGGTTTCCCCAGCTTGCCCAAGCTGGCCTCAAACTATGGATGGTTTTGCCTCAGCCTTCCAAGTATTTGAGACTTCCAGGAGTGCAGGACCACACCTAGCCTAAATGTAAAAGTAAACTCAGCCAGGTGTGGTGGTGCATGCCTGTCATCCCAGCACTCAGGAGGTTGAGGCAGGAGAATTGCTGTGGGTTTGAGGTCAGCCTGGGCTACAAAGTGAGTTCAAAGCCAGCCTAAAACCCCATCTCAGAAGCAAAAAACACAGAAAGAACTCGCAGAAAAACAAACTTCAAGCTAGGCTTATTGGTGTGTGCCTGTAATCTCAGCATCCTCGGAGGCTGAGCCAGGAGGGTGACAGGTGTAAGCCCAACCTGGGCAATTCAGCAGTTTAAGCAAGCCTGTTTCAAAATAAAGTATAGAGAAAGGGCCGGCAATGTAGCTTGTTGCAAAGGCCCCAGGTTCTATCACCAGTACCACACACAAGCCAAGACAAAAAAAAGTTTTATTTTTAAAGGTATGCAACACGAAGTTATAAAATACACATGTATAGTAAAATAGTAACTACAGAGAAGCCAGTTAACATATCTCTCATTTCACACAGTTATTCATCTCTCCCTGTTGTAAGAGTAACTATAATCTATTCATTTGGAAAAATCATGAATACAAAAAAACATTAAATTTTTAAAGGAAAAAAAAAGAAGTGGTCTGACCTTCGCGGGCCCGACTCACTGCGCCCTACTCCCAGCACTGCAGGATCCTGTCTTTATTTACCACTTTGATATTTTGTTCAGGTTTTACTTTGTCCTCATTAATTCTGACATTTTGAAGATACTGCATTAGAATATTTATCTTGAGGACTGTGCGCTCAAGAAGCTCATCTGAGGTGCTCTGCAGCAAGTTCGCCGGGGAGACTGAGGCACCGAGAGGCACCGGGCGCAAACCTTTGCTTATCGCCACGTAGGTATTGGTGATCGCGACCCTCGGAGACCTTTTGGGCAGATCGGCCGCGGCGCACGGAGACAGCTGACCTTTCCGGCCAGACGGTGCGGAAGACTGGGGCTCGAACCCACCTCGCCCCGCTCCTAGGGGGCTGGGTGATAGGAGTGCCCGTGACGTCATAGAACACAAGCACCACTGACGTCACAGAGGAGCCCATGTCTCCACATTCCTGCCGTGACATCACTGAGAGAGAGGCCCTCGGAGGAAGGGAGAAGTCTGGAGATCTCTCCCTTCTCGCCTTTTTATTTGTAAGTCATTTAAAGTACGTGGGAGTTGACTACAATTCCTAGTAGGCCTTGCGTGCAGCACATGCGCACCGACTCCATCCAGAGAGCGCGACTAATCTTTAGGTTAGACTGACGTCTTTTTAGTCGAACCAACCGGCTAGTTTTACAGCCGCAAACCAATCCTGCACACAGAGATCCCTCCCCTTTATTATCAGCCCGCTGCTTCCTTGCAGTACAGACGGGCTCCGCTGCCTTTAAGAGTCCAGTTTCTTATGATGGACATTTCTATTGATGAATTAGAACGCCGGGAAATTAAGAGGCTGTTGAAAAGCGTGTGTCGGGACCAATAGTATACCGGAAGGGCTTGGCGCTGTCCAATCAGCTCCCCCGGCACCGCCAATCACCGGAGCCCCGCCCCCTACGCGTGACGTAAGTAGGGTGGGTAGCAACAGTTGCCCCGGTGAGGGAAACGGAGGCGCCATAGCCACGGTAGTCGTGGCGACCAAGCAACCCGGCAACGCGAGTCAACAACAACAACCGCCCGACCGACCCCCACCCCCACCCCCCCCCGGCTTGGCCCGGGGACCCTGGCGCGTTCCGTCCCCCTCCCCACATCGCCACTGAGGCCTCCGAAAAGCCGTTCCACGGACAGAAGCGGGGAGAAGCCGAGGTAACCGAGGCAGCCGGGGCGGCTGAGGGGACCGGGGTAGTCAGTGGAGTCCGAGCGGCGGGTGTCGCTATAATCCCAGTCGAGGGAGAAGGGGCGGGCGGTCAAAATGGCGGCGGCGACTGTCGGGATCGTGGGGGAGGGGTCCGAGGCCCGGCGGGGCGACACCACCCGCCCCCCAGTCCCGCGGCCCGTCCCCTGCAAGGGGCGGGCGCTCGCAGGCCGGCGGCGAGTGGAGGTCCGCGGGCCGGGGCGGGGGGCTTTTATATAGCGGGAGGGGTGAAGGGGCGGACCCAGGAAGGCTGGACCAATGGGAGCAAGAGGATCACTGGGCGGGACCAAGATGGTGGGCGGGGCATCACCTCCTCCAGCCTCCTTTGGGCACCGGGTGGGGCAGCAGCCACAGGGCCGTCCCTATAAGGAGGCTTCCTGTACCTGTCGCGCGATCTTTCATAAACCCTTAGTTGTCCGCAGGATTCAGCATGTGGACCAGTGCATACCACGTTGGAGGTCTCAGTTTTCCACTCTGTAAAATGGGGAGAATCGTTGCTGTCTCCTCTTTTCTACTTGAATAGGACTTTTGATTCTGTCCAGAAATTTTGCTAAGGCTTACTTCCTTAGCTCCTGTCTCGGAAAATGTTTCGCTAGATTAAGTCTTTGCCCTGCCCTCCACTGCTACACCTGTCTTCTTTTCTCTGGGAGGAGACAGATGCCCAACCAAGTTTCACGGGAAACTGGGGCAGCAGCCAACTCGCCTTTCTTTGGTGTGGAGGAATTAGTTTGTAGAAATTGAAGCCCATGGCAAGGAGGGGCGATGGTAGGAGACAGACTTAGAGGAACTGAAACTTGGCTGCTTTTTTCTGTGTGTGGCTTCTTTCTGGTGTGGTTCCTGGTCCAAAGGGCTTGTTCTTCCACTACGGGCTTTTCCTAGCTGTTGGGCCCACAAAGGTTTCTACTTCTGGCAGTGAGAAGCAGGTGGCCTGTGTGGAAGTTTCATAGATTCCTTAAACCGCTGCTGCTGGCCAGACACATGTTTTTGTGTCAGGTTCCTATCAACAGAGTCACGTGTGGTGAGGAGGTACCAGGCTCCAGAGCCACGTGGCTGGACCCAGTGCCACCCTCAGGGGAAGGGGAAGCTGTCCACATTTGTCAGCAGAGAATTTTTGCAACTGCTTTCTTGGGCGACACAACACAATCTGCCAGCTTAGAGAAGTCTTTTGTTGTTTTTAAGCCGCCAGCCACGGCAAGTCAGCTTTGCTTGTTCTGTCTGCTTTTGAGTTTGACATTGGTGTACAAACTGCAGCCCGTCTCTTTTAAATCAGTTAATAAACTTAAGGGAAAAGGATTGATTCATGCTCCCTGCTACAGGAATTTGAGATCAGGCCGGTGGGTGGTTGGGATCTTGCCATGTACCAGGCCCTCTTAGAAGAAAGGACCCAGGATTCCTTCAATTTATTTTATTTATTTATTTTTTTTTGTCTTTTTGAGACAGGGTCCCACTATGCAGTTCAGTCTGGCCTTGAGCTCACTTTGTAGCCCGGCTGACCTTGAACTCAACAACAGTCCTCCTACCTCAGCCTCCTGAATGCTGGGATTACAGGCGTGCGCCACTGTGCCTGGCTTCTTCAAAATTAAAAGAGATGGAGATTCAGTTTCAGTAATAATCTATAAAAGTTAACCCCAACACTCAGGAGGCTGGGGCAAGAGGTTCCCTGTGAGTTCAAGACCAGCCTGGGCTACAAGGTGAGCTCAAGGCCAGCCTGAACTGCATAGTGGGACCCTGTCTCAAAAAGACAAAACATAAACAAAAAAACAAAAAAACTATAAAAGTTACACTGAGTATGATGGTGCATACTTGTAATCCCAGCACTGGGGAAGCTAAGGTAGGAAGATCACCATGGGTTTGAGGCCAGAATGGGCTACCTAGTGAGTTTAAGACCAGCCTGGACTACCCAGAGAGACCAACACACTGTCTCAAAAAGCTGCCAACACACAAAAATGTTGCTCTTTCATTTTTTTTGGTGGTACCAGGGATTGAACTCAGGACCTTGTGCTTGCCAGGCAGGTGCTTATTCCACTGAGCTATAGCCCCAGCCCAAAAAAGTTGCTCTTATTAGGCAGGCTATGATCAGAAATGGGTGGTACTGATTGTCTGGTCTTGTTAACTACCTCAGCCCCTCTCCCCACCAATAATTTTTATAGGTGAAGGGCCCAAGCCTAGAAGGTCATTTGACCAGGGAGGGGACACTGGCTTGGTTTACTGTTCTTGAGTTCTAGCTGTGTGCTTTTGGGTGAGTTACTGAACTTCTCTGGACCTGTTTGGTCTCGGCAAGGGGCAAGAGTCATTTTAATCTCATATTGCTGTGCCGTGGGTCCTGTGAAATGAGTGTGGAGAACAGAACACAGTAATCGCTCAAACCATTTTAGCCTCTGCTGTCATTATAATGCTAGTCACTTCCTGCCCAGCCCTCAGAATTAACCGTTTGTCTTTATTTTTATCGTTTTGAATTGAAGGAGAGCCCAGTGGCTTCGAAGGTTACCGGGCTTGCTAGGCTTCAGAGTGGGTGGCAAGAATCCAGGAAGCTAGATACTAGCTAGCACTCCAGCTTATCTCTGTTTCTCGTTGTTTGTTTTTGAGCTGAGGTCTTATAGTTGAGGCTGGCCTTAAACTACGTAGCCCAGCCTGGCCTCAAGCTCGAAGCTCGCAGCAGTCCTCCTGCCTCAGCCTGTGTACCCCCATGGCTGGGAGGGCTCCAGCCTCTGGGGAACAGAGTTAGCTCCGCTCGCTGCTGGCTGGCCTTCCTCTGGCTTTGGGAGGGGACCCAGAAAAAAAGACTCCTCCCTGGTCTCAAGATGGACTCAGACTTAGTCTTGTGTTTCCCAGAAGGCACCCACTGTGGGAGATACTGGCCTGAGAAGGGGGTCGCTGCAGGCACGTTCTCCTTTCCTCTGTCACTTACCCAGGGTGGGGCAGGGAACAGCACCCAGACTCTTCCAGGACCACAGCTTCTACAGAGCAGCTGCACATTATTCCAGCACTTAGGAGGCTGAGGCAGGAGAATCACTGTGAGTTGGAGGCCAGCCTGGGCTATGTAGCAAATTCAAGGCTGTCTCAAAAAACAAAACCCAAAGAAAAGAGAGTAGCTGCACAATGCACACAGTCTTTCTGGCCTAGGGAGGTTTCTCTACCTGGCAGCCAGGCTCACAAGGCACCCCGGGTGGTGTCACCAACCATGCAGCACATGCTTGCTCCAGCTGGAGGCAGTAACTTTCTCACAGTGTCGCCAAGCTGCCCTTTGACACCCATAGTCCAGTGTTCCCCATCAGCGCATCCATATGCCTTAGGCTGCAAATAAGAGTTGAGTTGGGGCAGGTGAGGAGGGGGTCAGTGGTGAGCACTCACCCAGCCTTGCGAGGTCCCAGGTTCCATCCCCAGCACTGGGAAAAAAGAAACACAAAAAGAGTGTTGTCCCCAGTGCGAGGCTGGCAGCAGGGTCTGGGGCGGAGGACAGGAATGACAGGCCGGGTCTCTGTCCTTGTGAAGCTACTTTTCCAATTGGGAAAGGAAGAGTAGGTGTGAGTAAGAGAATAAACAAACAGGGAAATATACTGCTGAGAAGAAAATCAAGCTGGACGGTAGAGAGGTGGGGCTGAGACCAGGACACAGTGTGCCAGCCGAGACCCAAGCGGTAAGAAGGAACCAGCAGAGCAGGGTGGGGCTGGCAGACAAGAAGAACAGATATGCAAAGGCCCTGAGGCAGGAGGGGCCGGGGACATCCTGGGCCTTGGGTTCATGGGAAGGGGGCCAGGTTTCCTTTACTCTGGGATGGGAGCTCTGGTGCCTCTGAGCCAGCTGTGACACCAGGACAGGAGCTGTTCTCAAAGGGTCTTGTGGACTGTAGAGGTAGCAGGAGGCACAGGGGTTTCAGGAACCATGATGCTCTGACAGCACTGCCAACAGATGCAGAGAGACGTACCCAGTCACAGGGTTATATTTTAGAGGAAAAAGTGAATGAATCTTATGAACTAGTTAGAAGCATTTAAGTTTAGCGAACCCATTCTACAGATTAGGAGAGTTTTTTCCCCACTTCCCTAGGAGGCCCTGACCACGATGTGGACCTTTTGGTAATAGAACCTGGTATCTATAACAGGTCAGCTAAGTATAGCCCCTTGCCAGTTTTTTTATAGCTCTGACCTAAGAATGATTTTTATATTGGAAAGCTGGGCATGGTAGCACATGCTTATCATCCCAGTGCTTGGGAGGCTGGAGTAGGAGAATCTCCATGAGTGTGAGGACAACTTGGGCTACATAGTAAGTTCAAGGCCAGCCGGGACTGTACAGTGAGACCTGTCTCAAAAAACAAAAACCAAAAAAATTGGAAAAGATCAAAAGAATATTTTGTGACATGAAACATATCTCAGGATATGTGAAAATTATATGGAGCTCAAATCTCAGTGTCTGGAAAGAAAGTTGTTTTTTGTTTGTTTGTTTGTTTTGTTTTTTGTCTTTTTGAGACAGGCTCTCACTATGCAGTTCAAGCTGGCCTTTAGCTCACTTTGTAGCCCAGGCTGGCCTCAAGCTCGCAGTGATTCTCCTGGCTCAGCCTCCCGAGTGCTGGGATTACAGGCTTGTGCCATCGTGCTGGCTGTGGAAAGAAAGTTTAATCAGTCTGCCCATTTGTTTACACACTGTCTGTGCATTCTTTCACACCACATGTCAGAGTTGAGCACCCACGACAGACATGGCCTGCCCACTACCCGAGACATACTCATCATATACAGCGCTTTATGTCGGTCTGCCGGCCTTGATCTGCAGCCGTCAGTTCACACTTTCTCTGGAAACCAGCTGTTGGCTGTGGAGTTAGGTTCAGCTATTAGGGCTTTTCTTCGCAGATTCATTGTCAGGGAACAAGCTTATCCAGCAGTTCTCTTGTTCTGTGTGCTCTGTGCTTAAATACCCGGGCTGTGCTTAGGAGGAGACAATATCAGCCCGGGTGGAGCTTTTAAAGTCCTTTCCTTAGTTAGGTGTGGTGGTGCACACCTGTCATCCCAGCACTTTGGGAGGCTGAGGCAGGAGACTGGTAAATTCAAGCCCAGCCTACAAAACTTAGCAACTTAGCAAGATCCTGTCTCAAAATTTAAAAGAAAAGGTTGGGAATGTAACTCAGTGTTGGAGATCCTGGATTCAATCCACAGCACTGGAAAAAGAAAGAAAAGAAAGGAAGGAAGGGAAAAAGAAGAAAAAGAAAAAGAGAGAAAAAGCAAAAAAGGAAGGAGAGGAGAGGCCCTTTTCTTGGGGAGGGGGCCAGCTTGTCTAGGGCTGAGAAGGCCAGGGCCAGGCTCTCTTGAACAGTGGCCCTAGAACCACTATCTGTGGATAATAGGGACCGTCGCAAATCTGGATTCGGTTTACCCCGGGGCACATCCAGTGTGCGATGTTCCTGGCCAACATTGTTCCCTTGAGATCACATGGAGCCCTTCAGCCCCCCGAAGCCCCCACCCCACAGTCGGCCCAGTGAAACCCTCCCCAAAAGCCACACCGCCAGGAGGAGGCCACATTTAAGTCACAGCTCGGCCCTGCCCAGGGCTGGGTTTACACTGCCTCGCTGACATCTCTTGAGTTTGGCATCAGAGGGCAGAGCCCAGGTCCTGGAGAGGAAGGAATGGGGAGATGGGATGAAGAGGGGAAGCCCTGGAGCCCCCCTGCAGCCTTTTGAGGGGTGTGAGCTTGGGGTGGCACTGGGGTCCCCACACAGGCAGCACAGGGAAGTGCTGTGTGCCAATGGAGAGGAGTAGATGCCATGCCTGGCATCCCAAGTCAGACTGGAGACCAAGAACGGGTGTCTGGGGGCGCAGAGGCCCTGGTTCTGGTCCCATGCATGGTTCCTCCCACCTGGAGGCAGCCAGCCCCAGGCTACAGGCTCAGGGCTCCGGGCTTGTCCTCTTCCCCCTTGGAAACTCCTCCTGGGTCACCCTGGGCTGGAGGGCTGCCTGCTGTCATGTGTAGCACACAGGTGCCAGGGGTCAGCTGCCAGCCTGTGGGGCACGTGGTCCAGGGTGGTGGCCAGGTACAGGCAGTGTGCTCAGACTCAGTACCTCCAAAGGCACCGGGCTTCAACGTCTGTCACCAGTTTGTCCGGCTGTCCCCCAAACGCCCAGAGCTGGGACAGGGCTCATTGGTACAGAGACCCATTGCCCCCCCAGGGGGGCAAGAAGAGAAGACCAGCACCCCAAGAGAAGGGGAGCTCAGCCCAGGACGGGGCAGCCTGGCCTCTGAGTCTGACCTAGGAGACCTGTGCCAGTTGTCCCTGGGCAAGGGACCCAGAGCCACCACCAGGTTGTCCCAAGGTTCCCGGCTCAGGATGCATGACCTCAGGGCTTCGGGGTTCCTCAAGCACCAGGGGCACAGAGGAGGGAGTGGAGGGGCCCAGCCTCTGTCTGTGCCCCTGTCCCCGCAGTTAACAGGTCACCTCTATCTGGCCACCAACCTTGGGATTTAATTAAGTTAGTGACAAACCCAAACGCGTCTCCAGGGCGCCAGGAGCTATCCCTGCCTTCCTCCGCCTGTAGATTAATTCTTGTTTTTCTTTTTTTTGTTTTTGTTTTTTTCCTTTCTTCTCTCCCCTCCCCTTTTTTCTTCCCAAGGAAGAGAAGAAAAAAAAAGCCTTATTTATTGTCATTTTCCCCACTGTTGGCATGGCAACCCAGGCGTATGTCACTGAGCTACAGGCAGCCCCGCAAGCATCACAGCCACCGCAGGCTCCACCCCAGCCACCACCCCCACCGCCCCCGGCAGCACCCCAGCCCCCCCAGCCGCCCACTGCCACTGCCACCCCTCAGCCTCAGTATGTCGCAGAGCTGCAGAGCCCCCAGCCCCAGACGCAGCCTCCAGGCACCCAGAAGCAGTATGTGACCGAGCTCCCGACCACCCCCGCACCATCACAGCCAGCGGGCGCGCCTACCCCGGCTCCCGCACCACAGCAGTACATTGTGGTCACCGTCTCTGGTAAGTGTCCACGTGCACTCAGCATGCGGGCTTGGGGCCAGCTTGGAAAGGAGTTTCTGGGAGCCAGGATCCCGGGTGACCCCTACCCCAGCAGGCTCTTGGTGGTAATTTGGGGGACTCTCTGGAGAAAGCATAGTTAGGCCACGTGGGGAGGCCCGAGTGCCCCACAAACTCTCTGAGTCCTGTTCTTATCTCTGTCACCAGAAGAGAGGACAGGGTGATGGAATTTAGTTTGCAAACAGCTGGGGCAGACAGGCTGCCTCACAGGCTGTTGGCCTCTCTGCCTTGATTCTCTGATCTATAAGGGTCATCATGACCATTCTCAGGGATGTATGCACTCCTAGCTGGGTCAATCCACATTGGCTGAGCCTCCCAATGTGTCTTCTCTTCCATGGGAGCAGCCCTGTCCTCTGTGACGGTTGGCGGGTAAGGGCCGCCCCCACTTCCCTCTGGAAATGGCCAAGAAGGTGGGTCATGGTGGCCCCAGGGTGCTGTGACCCTCAATGGGTCGGTCCCCTGTGCCAAGCTTCTCTGGAGGATGCATCAGGGATGGGGCTCTAAGCCAGGGCTGGGCACCTTAGTGCTGTTGAGACAGCACGGTGATGCTGGAGCTAGCTTCAGAGGTGGTCACCGCTGTCCCCAGCCACAGGCAGGCGGAGTGGTCAGATCTGCTTGGGCTGCGCTGGCAGGCTGCGGCAGGGCGGGCCTAGGTGGGGCGGGGGCCACAGGGCAATACAACATCAAGTATGCAGTGGTCATTGCAGCCCAGGGCCAGAGCCAAGGTGGCCGAGCCCTGGGCATGGCCTCTGGGCTTCTGCCAGTGTCTGCATGAAAGGCCCAGGATCCCTGGGTACAGCTGGGGGTAGGGACACCCAGGGGCCCGGCTCGGTGGCTCTGATCATGAGCTGGCATGAGAGCCAGGCTCAGTGCTCCTCACCTTCATGGATGTGGCTTGGTCCAGTGAGGTCAGACCAGGGTTGGGGACAGGGTCAGCAGGCACAAGTGTCCAGCAGCTCCCCACAGCCCTCACCTGTGTATCACCCTTGGCCTCAGCCTGCTGCTGACCTGTGGGAGACAAAGTTCCCACAGACTGGGCTGGGGAGATAGCTCAGCAGCACAGGGCCTGCCTGGCAAGCACAAGGTCCTGAGTTTGATTCCTGGTATCAAAAATAAAAGTTCCCACAGATGACCCAGCTGACCTGCCAGGCTGCCCACTCTGCCAGGACTCATCCTGGTCCCTGCTGCATCCTGTCCTTTTCCTGCAATTCTTTCCCTCCAGACAGTAAAGACTAAAACAACCACCAGTGCAAGGCCAGTCTGGCCAAGCAAGACCCTGTCTCAAAGTAAAAACTAAAACTGGGCAGGGGATGTAGCTGGAGTTCGATGCCCAGCACCACCAAAAGAAACGACCCCTGTTTAAACCAGAACTCGTACCTGCTTCTTTGCTTCCCTCTCTGTCAGACACCAGCTCTGAGTCCTCATCCCAAGCCCTGTCCTCAGCCACCTTTGCCTTTCTCCCCACTCAGCTCCCACGGGCCGTTCCTAGCCTACCTTGTCAGACTCAAGGCCGTAGGGCCCCGGCCCAGCGCCTGACTTTGTCTCCTTCCCCCAGGATGCTGTCCCGGCAGCTGCCCAGGCTCCACCTGCCTTCTCCGTGCCTGTCTCTGCCCTCTCCCCTCTGCTCCCAGAGCTCAGAAGCAGCGGAGGCCACGTCCCACGCTCTCCTGCAGCCCCTCTCTTCCAGGGGCTCCCTGGTGGTGGCCCCATCCAGTGTCATAGCCAGTGGCCTCCTTGCTGGCTCCACCCTGAACCCCAGGGCCCCGTGTCCAGCTGCTCTTGACCCTTTCAGCAGCACAGCCCAAGGAATCCTGAACTCCCTTCCCCACGTCTTCCCTCCTCTGTGATTCCCTATCCTTGTGGGCCCAGGGCCATCCTTGACCCCATCCTCCTCCCACCCCCTGGGCCCGGCTGTCCGCCCCATGCCCCTCCAAGCCTCGGAGCTGCCCATCCACACAGGCCAGTACAGTTTTCTCAGGGCCCTGTCAGCCCCAGAGACTCTGGGGCCAGTTCTCCTTAGGCCCTCTGCCCTCTCCTCTGTGACAGAGCTGGTCCCTTGCCTCACCCTGCATAAAACAAGGGCTTTAAAAGGTCCCCACAAGTGGAGTATAGTGTGGCACGCCTGCTATTCAGGAAGCTGAGACAGGAGGGTGGCATTTACGGCAGCCTGGGCCATGGAGTGAGACCCAGTCTCACGAAAGTGAAAAGATTGGCAGTGGTGGAGCTTCTGGGCTCCAGCCCAGGTGCCACCAAGGGAGGAGGCGGCTCTCTGTTGCCTGCACCCCTGCTCACAGATGCTGGGCCTTGCCCTGCTCAGCCTTGGGTTTCCCACAGCTCTGCGAATCACCAGGTTCTGAGCCCCCCACCCACCTTGGCCTTGCTGTGCCCGATGCCTGGGGCTCCGTGCCCAGCCTCTTGCCTCCTGGCACTCATCCCCTGCCTGGCACAACACCCCTCTCCTACTCACTGCTTGCTGCCTTCTTCCTTTGCCTTTCTTTCTTGGTAGCCCTGGGCATTGACCTCGAGGCCGTCACACTAAGCCCCGCTCCAGACCCCCTTTATCTGTCTCACTTCATCACTAAGTTGCCCAGGCTGGGCTCACATTTTGACCCTCCTGCTTCTGCCTCCCAGAAGGTGGGATGACAGGCGTGTACCACAGCACCTTGCTTGCCTTACTTTTCTGTCTTGTTTCTTTTTCTCTTTGTTTGTGGATTCTGGAAATTGGACTCAGGACCTCACACTTGCCAGCCAGGCGCTGTGCCACTGAGCTACGTCCCCGGCCCATTGCCTTACTTTTCTTGACACTCATCACCACTCGAAGGGATGCTGGTGATGCCTGTCCCTGTCATCTGCGGGGTAGGACTCTGTCTGCCAAGCTTCTGCGGAGTGGCCGGTGGGGTGGCAGTGCGGCTGGCCAGGAACATCCCTGTGGAGGGCACCTCCCATCCCTGTCATGGATGCTCGGTCCCTGGGGTATCTCTTTGGCTCTGGGCTTGTGGGGTATGGGTTTCTCATGAATTAGAGTTTGGAGTCCCCAGAGCAAGGGTCTGGGGTGGACACTCTTCCCCTGGCCCCCAGTCACCTCAAGTCCATCTCTCTGCCTTGGCTCCTGCTTCCTTTCCCTGCTTGCCCCGTGACACCCAGAGCAGAGGTCTAGGCCGCAGCACGGTTTGTATCCCACACACTCAGGCCGGGTCTTACTCTCTGTGGGCCAGCAGTGGGAAGGTGGCCTCCATCCCTACCACCTTGGCAATGTGCCATGCCATGGGAGCTTTGTACCCAACAGGGCGGGATATAGCCAACCAGCTTGCCTTGTGACTCCCAGGCCAGCTTCTCTGGCCAGGTGGTGGCTTCGACAGCACAGTTATCCCCTTGGTAGTCTGCAATGGTCCCTGGAACGGTCACGGGGCGTTGCCTCCTGAATTTGTCCTGAAGAAAGGAAAGAGGGCTGGTGCTCTCCCTGCTTAGCACCCTTCTACCTTGGGCAGCCTGGGCTGCGGGCAGCATCCCCCTGCGAGGGGAAACTGACACTGCAGGTGGTTAGGACAGGGAAACACCTGGGACAGTTGGAGCTGCCCAGGAGCCCTGGAGCCCTGGGTAAGGGGTGCACCCAGACTCAGAGCCCCAGCCAAAGCAGGTGGGTGGCAGCCAGCTTGGGCCTGGTATGCTGTGCCCTAAGGTGGTTTGGAGTTTTCCAGGTCAGGAATGATACTGATCCCTAACCCCATCCTCCAAGGCTGCCAGATTTGTGTCCAAGACCTAAGGCAACAGAGGTTGCTGCAGCCCTGGTGCCTGCCCTGGTATGAGAGCCGCCTGGAGAGGGCATAGCTGCCGCACCCCTCTGCTCCCCTAGGCAGCCAGAGAAGGGTTGTGTTTGGAGCAGGTAGTTGGGGTGTCTGTCAGCACCCTGTGTGCAGATGGGTAAACTGAGGTCCAAGTAGACAAGGAGACCCAGGCCAGGCCGGAGCATCAGGGGCCCAGAACAGCCCCCACCCCCAGCAGCTCTGCAGTTGAAGTGTGAGTAAATCTAGACAGGAAGCAGGAAGCAGTCTACATATGGTGGCTGCCACCAGGTGAAAGACAGGAAATGGTCCTCACCTCCTGCAGGCGCCCAGGATGGCAGCCACAGACAGGCAGATGCCGGTGCTACCCAGCAGATGCCCCCCTGCTTTCCCTCCATGAAACACAGCAAAGATGACCCAGATGTGACGAGGGATACACACACAGGAAGCCCCGAGTCCCAAGAGCAGACTCACCTGCTCCTCCTCATGCTGGCCTCCAGGGCCACCAGAAACAGGAGATGAGGGACAGATGCCTCATCTCAGCAGGGTCCCCAGCCTCCCACTGCTGGGCCCTCACTTAAGGATGGGCCCTGGGGGGAGGGGCTGAGCAGGCAAAACCATGCCTTGGGCTGGGCGTAGTGCCCTGTGCTCCACGACATCCAGGTGTGCTGGGGCTCACGTGACTCCAGGCGGTCTCAGATTTCTTCCCAAGGGCTGACTGAGTAAGGGAGGACTCCAGCCAGACCAGAGTCGGTGCTGCCTGGAATTAGTGTGCAGCAGCTGGCCGAGCAGGCCTGGAACTGTCCCAGTGCCAGCCCCACATGTGGCCACTTCCTTGACATCTTTCCGTCCTCAACCCAAGTGCACTCACGCCTACTCACTCACGTTCTCTGCCCTGCACTTGGCCCGAGGTCCTGGCGCCTGCCCGAAGCTGTCCTGCTGCCAGGCCAGGCCCCTCTCCTGTGCGCCTGTGCAGCTGGGGCCCAGCTCCCCAATTTGGAAGCTGAGCTACCACAGGATGCCCTGAACTTGGGGTTTCCCTTGTGTGAGTTCTGCACCCCTCTGCCCTAGGGTCTCAGTCCAGGCAGGACCGTACCAGCTCCCAACTGGGTGACCTTGAGCATGGCCCTCCCCTAAGTCTCTTGCCTAATCTGAAAACTGGCAGGAAAAATATTCCACTGAGCTATCCAGGAGAGCGCAGCACAGTGCCTGGCACGCTGGAAACAATGTCAGCACCACAGTCACCACCTTGATCCACAGTTTTGTTGTGGGCAAGAAACCCCTCCAAGGCCCCCAGACAAATTCCTCCAGGAAGCTAGGGCTTGAGCCTCAGCTCCACCAGCCCGGCCCAGCCTCCCACACAGGCGCACGTCTACCTTACCCACCCTCAGCCTTGGAGCTGTGGGGCACAGGCCAGGCCACATAGAGGTGGTAGGACAGAGGACATCCCTGTTAGGGCCAGGGTCTCCTGGCCAGTGTCTCTGGAGACACTGTCCTTCCCTGCCCCCTTACCGCCCCTGCTAATCACTCAGCAAGATGTGCGTGAAACCTGACCTGAGCCTGCCTGATACCATCTCTGGGTACCAGCCTCCTCCTGCCCCTTGCAGCCCCCCCTCAGGGGTGCTTATCCCAGAGGGGGTGCAGGAGTTTTACCTTCGCTGCAGGATTAGCTCCCCAAGGTTCCGGGTATAAAGCTGCCTGTGCAGAGGTGGGTGGAAGCAAGGAGAACCAGCAGGCACCCTGGACAGACACAGCGGGCAGGGGAGCAGGCGAGAGGGCACCATGTTCTATGATTGCCTCTTCCTGGCTCCCTGCCAGCGTGAGTACCCACTGCTCAGCTGCAAGCCCCTTGTAGAAGACACAGGTCCCCAACACTGCCCCAGCCGGCTGAAGGCAGGAAACTGGAAAGGGGCACCTTGCTGCAGACCGTCAAGCCTTCCGTGACCACTGCTCTGGCTGGGGCAGCCAGGGTCATGATCAGGAAGGAGGCTCAGCACCTGGTCCTTCTCTAGCTGTCAGGCCCCTGGGGCAGGGCCTGTCCGTTAGCTGAGGGGATTATAAAGCTTCAGGACAAGGAGGCCTGGGGTGAGCTTCCAGATGTTAGGGATCCTGTGCCCCTTCCCTGGGGACCCTCGATGGCATTTAAGAGGTCAGGGCCTGTCTGAGGTTGCCCTCGACCCCAGCATACTTCCAGGTGGGCTGGGGCTTGGGTGCAGAGGTGGCTGGCAGAGCTGACCTGGCAACCACTCCCCCACAGAAGGTGCCATGCGGGCCAGCGAGACCGTGTCAGAGGCCAGCCCAGGTGCCACAGCCAGCCAGACCGGCGTCCCCACCCAGGTGGTGCAGCAGGTGCAGGGCACCCAGCAGGTAGGATGCAGCCTTCCCTGGACAGCAGGCAGGGTGGGAACATGGGGGCCCCCTCCTTCCTGCCCGTGTGCCAGGGCCACCTGCTCACCTGTGCTTATCAAGATGCACAGGGAGACTGCCTGGCTCAGGGGCTGTGCCTTCCGCCCTCCAGCGGCTCCTGGTCCAGAGCGTGCAGGCCAAGCCAGGCCACGTGTCCCCACTCCAGCTCACCAACATCCAGGTGTCACAGCAGGTAAGGCCCTGCCTCCTGGCCACACCTCGCCCCCAGGGAGCTGGAAAATCAAAGCCCCTGAAGCAGCTTTGATGTCTATTTTTTGGGGTGTGGGCAGTATTAGGGGTTGAACCAGGGGCTTTCTTTGCACTGAGCTCTGTATTGCGTCTTTTTAAAAATTTTTTTTATTTAGTTTTACTTTGAGATTGTGTCTCAGTAACACTGAGTTGCTCAAGCTGGGCTCAGACTTGCAGTCCTCCTGCCTCAGCCCCCAGAGTGCTGGGTTAAGACATGTGCCATTGCGCCTGGCTTGAGTGTGTCCTTGCCAGCAGTGAGGACACAACCCCATCCAGTGACTTCCTCTCCTCGGGGCTTCCCAGGCACAAAACCTGGCTCTGCCGCATCCTGGCTACAGGACTCTTGCTGTCCTGAGCCCGGGCTTTGCCCACTGTGAAGTGGGTTAGTGACTGTGCTGCACCGGGACTGAAAGGCATGAGCTCTGAGAATGCAGCCCCGCGCCTGGCCATCTGGGTGATGGGGCCCCTCTCCTGCCTGCTCCAGGCTCTCCCGACACAGCGTCTGGTAGTGCAGAGTGCAGCCCCCGGTGGCAAGGCCAGCCAGGTCTCCTTGACGGTGCATGGAACCCAGCAGGTGCATTCACCCCCAGAGGTAGGTGGGGGCTGCTGGACACCCTCCCTTCCCTCTGTGGGGCGCCTGTTCCCCTGCAACACACTGGCAACTGCCTGCCCAGCTCACTCCTGAGTCCCCTGCCCCAGCCCGAGAGGTGGGGATGACTGGGCTGCCCGCCCTGTATGCACTCCTGCACACAGGCAAGCAGCTGAGAGCCGTGGTCCCAGGGAAGGGGGTGCTGCTCCCCAGGCCAAGGTAGTGCGCACAGTTCCAGCTCAGGGGGCTGCATCCTGTGCACAGAGTAAGTGGAACCCCTCACTGGGAGCCCTGGGCCACATGGCAGACTCTGGGGACCCGCAGACGGTGGAGAGTGTGGAAGGGAGGCCTTGGGGCTGGGTGAGTTGCCCCAGCTCGGCATGAACCCCACCGAGTGAACACAGAGGCTCAGAGCTGCACCTGGTGGGAGCCAGCAGGGTGTCACCGCAGGGCAGGGCGGCGCTACTGTCGTCATGACCACAACCTTTGAGCACCTATGCGGAGCGCTCAGCAGGGCCTGTGCAGCCCTCCCGCCATCCGACCCCTTACCTCAGGGTACTCCCCTACAATGATGGGGCAGCAGGAGGCCCCGAGCCACCTCTGGGCCTGCGGGAGACTGAGATGTTGCCAGAAATAGGCATTTGGCCTGTTACTGGCCTCAGTGGTTGGGACAGGGCTCCCAGCCAGCCCTGACCTGGATTCATATTTCCTTCCTTGTAGCGGTCACCAGTACAGGCTAACAACTCCTCAAGCAAGACAGCTGGGACCCCTGCAGGCACAGTGCCACAGCCATTACAAGTCCACGGCGTCCAGCAGAATGTCACTGTGTCCCAAGAGGTGCCTGGCCAGGGTGGGCTGCGGCTGGGGCAGAGAGGCTGGGCCAAGTGGCCTCTGGCTGGTTCAAGTGGAGCAGATGGGTCCTGTCCCCATCTGCCACCCAAGGCCCTGGGGAAGAACTGGACACAGACTGGGCCCTGGATCCACCTCTAGAACCCGTTGTGGCTGCTGCAGGCTCATATTCTGGGAGGAAACCCCTAGGTCAGGAGACGGTGCACCCAAAGAGTTGTGGGAGTCAGTGCTCTGAGCCCCAGCCACATTTCCCAGGACAGGTTAAGAGGAAAGGGCTGTCTCCCTCTGGTTATAACTGCTCAAGTTGGGCAGATCCCTGGCCCCTCAGAGAAGCAGACGGAGCCAGGTATGATGGTGTGCGCCTGTAGTCCCAGTTACTGGAGCGGCTGAGACAAGATTATTAGAGCCAGGCTGAGCAACATAGATATAGACACTTACCAAAAGGAAGGCAGAGATCCCATCCCAGAGGGTCCACAGATGTCGGTCCAGAGCCAGAGTCCCTAAGAACCTCGCTGTTGAAGTCCACCGAGTGGCCACTGTGCCCTTAGGAGAGCCCGGCATCTCCACAGGATCATCGCAAGGAGGACTGTTGGCCTAGGCATGTGGGCACCCAAGATAACCCATGGCTTCCCCTGCCAGCTCTCCACGCTCCTCCCAAGCCTGCAAGGAAGGGCATGGAGGGCATAGACCCTGCGTCCCATGGCCCTTGGCTCTAGTTCTTGTGCACCTGGAAGTAGGTGCAGGGACCCTGAAGGCCCACAGTGCTGCTCTCCCTGGGCAGAAGAGGGTGGCCTCTTTTCTGCAGAGCTGTTCTGAAGCTGAGGATGGGTGCTTACTGGCCAACACTCTTGCCGTAGTTACTGTAGTACCACCCTGCCTTTCGCTCCTTCCCTTTCCAGAGGTCAGTGGTCCAGGCCACCCCGCAGGCGCCCAAAGCCGGCCCAGTGCAGCAGCTGACCGTGCAGGGGCTCCAGCCAGTCCACGTGGCCCAAGAGGTGTGTGTGTCCCCTAACCCCACAGGCAGGCTAGGGCTGAGGGGTGCAGGCCCTTGGCCAGCAGGAAGGCAATACAGCCCCCACCCCAGGGGTCCCCAGAGGCTGAGGCAGGTGGAGTGAAGCCTCTGGCTGGGCACAGCTGGCTCTGATGTGGCTCCTCCCCTCTCAGCACCTGGCAACTCAGGGCCCAGGCTTTTCTGAGACCTGGGTTCCAATCCCACTGCTCTCTGGCTCGGGGGTGGGGGTCAGGTCTTCCCCTCCCTCCCTCCCTCCTGCCTGACACCAGGTGGGATCTCCATCAGGGTGGACCCAAGGCTGCCTGGTGACCCCCCAGTATCTCTGTTTGTCCTCCAGAGCTCAGGCAGGCAGTGCCCCACTAGGAAGGCAGATCAGCGAGCACCCTGCGGCAAGCCCCACGCCGGGCCACCGGCGGAGCTGGTGGGCACGCTGCGCCCACGCCTGCTCCTGCCGCCGCCGCAGAGGGTGGTGCTTGAGCCTCTGCCCGGGCTCCCAGCCCAGGCCAGCCCCAGCCAGAGGGTCAGGATCCAGAGAGTCCCCCAGGTGCTAGTGTTCGCCACAGCTGCCACGGCCCTCAAAGTAGGTGGCAGACACAGGGCGGGGGGGCCCCTCACGGGGTCCAGGCCTCAGGCTCCATCCCTGCAGATGGGTGGGGGTGGAGTTGGGGTGTGCAGCCCCCCTCAACCATCCATCATCACAGGCTCCAGCCCTGCCCCTGGGCCCTGTCCATCATTCCAGGTTCTCCCCCTACCTGTGCCAGGTGTCCAGACCCTGCCCCTTGGCTCTGTCCACCAGCCCAGCTCTGGTTGCCAGTCAGGCCCCACCCTGCTGACCCACAGAAGCACAGCATCCTGACCTGATAGCTCTTTCTGACCCCCGCAACCGGTTGTTGATCCCAGCCCTCGCTTAGGGCCCCTGGCATAACCAGGAGGCGGTGGTCAGAGAACCCAGCAATGCACCTTGCCAGGCGCCAGAGGAGCCGGGGACCTAGCCTGACGCCCAGCACCCTTCTCCCACCCAGGTGCAGCAGCTCCAGCAGGTGCCCGTGCCACACGTGTACTCTAGCCAAGTGCAGTATGTGGAAGGTGGGGACACCAGCTACACGGCCAGCGCCATGTAAGTGGGGAAGGCGGGGCCAGGTCCCCTCACCACGGTGCCCCCCTCGTAAAGCTTCAGACGACACCATGGGGCAGTCAGAAGCCCCAGGGAATGGCCAAGGCAGAAGGGACACTTACAGCTCGGAAAGGCACCCACCATAGCTTAGGGCTTTACATTGGGCCTGCAGTTTTGGAAAGAGATATAGATAGGAAGACAGATGTTTAAGTCTTTACAAAATAAAATGAGATTTCCACACAATAGGAAACGTTAAACAGTGGAAAGCAGCTTTCACTCCTGACCTCTGACCCCACTGGACACTGTAACCCATTTCCTCCCAGCAACACTCTGAAATTAGAAACTATCTCCTTTCTTTGTTCAGAAATAGAGGCTATGCATTCTGTCCTGTATTTCTCCACCTTGGATCTCACACATTTCCCACCTGTCCCTGTGAACCCTGTCACTCTCTCTAACCGCTGGGTGGCACACAGGTAGTCCCGGCCCTGGCCCTGTCACTGACATCCCCGAGTGTGGTCCTCCCAAAACCCATGGCTCCTCTGTGTGCCGTTGTTCCTGTCTGTCCTTCCAGCAGGGATTCCAGGAGAGTGGTTGCTACTGTTGTAGTTTCTAGAATTTTCACAGGGCTGTCTTTGTGTGTATAATTTTTTCTTTCATCCCTGCCACCTGTCCTTCTGGGCATAGTACTGGGGTTGGCTTAGCTCAGGGAGTAGCCCTGTCTTTGGGTCATGATCCTCCGACTGACCCAGAGGGTGGCCCTGGCATCTGAATTGTTACTGACTCATTTCTGAGGAGAGCTCGCACTCCCAAGGCTCCTGTTGGGGACAGAGCTGAACCAGAGCCAGGCTGGCTCCTGCCATCCTTGGAGCTGCCACCAGTGCCTTCTCTGCCCGTCCCAGGGGAGGCATGCAGTTAGGACATCACAGCCAGCCAGTTCTTCACTATCTGAGGTTCTCTGGGGCCAGTGTTGCAGTCAGGGGTCTTTTCTGTTCCTCCCTCCTGGTGGACTGCTATGGGGTTCCCAGCCCTTGGCCAGTTTGGGTCCCCACCCTGACCGAAGCCACTGCCCCTGGGCCTCCATTCTTGCTTTGTATAGGCTACATCCAAAGACATTCTCATTTGTTCATTTAGCAAATAACCTACTGAAACAACTTTTCTGTTTTATTTCCTCCATGGCACTGAGCAGCATGTGCCACTTCCACCTGCCAGGCAGGTGCCCACTGCAGAGCCACCCCCAGGCTGGAGGCTCCATTTTTGAGACAAGAGTTGCGTGCTGGGCCCTGTGGAGGCCGAGCTGGCTCTGGCACCAGCCATGGGAGAAGAGGGTGTGCGCTCAGCTCACCTGCTCGAGTCACATGCTCTGGGTGTCACTCTGTGTGGTTAGTAGATGCCTCAGTGATCCCCAGCCAAGCCTTGTGTCCAGCGAGTGGACCAGGGTCACCATGCCTGCGCATGTCCCACCAGGCTCTCTTCGAGCCCCCACCCCTTTTCTAGGGATCTGCTCCAGGGCTTCTTCCTGGACAACCCTTAGCACACAGTAGGCTTGTGCGTACATGCATGCACCCGCCAGCACCCCCCCCCCGCCCCCGGCCCATCAGCACATTGCTAGGGATGGAACCCGAGGTCTCACACAGGCTGGCCAAGCATTCTACCACTTAATTGCATCCCCAGCCCTTTTAAGTTTTTATTTTGAGGCAAGGTCTCACTCATTACCCAGGCTGTCCTCAAGTTTGCAGTCCTTCTGCCTCAGCCTCTGGAGTAGCTAGGATTGCAGGTATGCAGGCTGGCAGGATTTTGTTTCTGTTTTTGTTTTGTGGTGCTAGGGATCAAGCCCAGGGTTGTAAATATCCTTTTTGGTTGGTTTTTGACAGAGGGAACTGTGGATTATTACAAGTTACCCAATCCTCCTATCTTAGTCTTCTCACTTCTGAAGGGGAAAAGTAACTACCGTGCCACAGGTTGCACTGATTATTCCATGAAAAGTTGCTCATGGAGCCAGGAGCAGTGCCACACACCTGTCATCCTAGCACTTGGGAGGCTGAGACAGGAGGATCACTGTGAATCTGAGGCCAGTTTAGGCTGCATAGTGAATTCAAGGCCTGGGCTACATAGTGAGACCCTCTCACAAAAAAAATAAAGAAAGAAAGAAAAGTTTCCCATCAAGCACCTAGGCAATTACCAGATCTGTTCTAGGTAAGCAGGAGCTGCCCAGGGGCTGCTGCATTGCCCAGACTGTCCCCTCCCCACAGGACTCCGATAGTCTCATGCCTGGGTCACTCAGTTCTTACCACTCACTGTCACTCCCCCTCTTCTCCTCCCCAGCCGCTCTAGCACCTACCCATACTCTGAGACGCCACTGTACACGCAGACAGCGGGCACCAGCTACTATGAGGCCACAGGCACGGCTGCCCAGGTTAGCACAGCCGTTACTTCACAGACGGTAGCCAGCAGCGGCTCTGTCCCCATGTATGCGTCTGGCAGCCCAGTCGTCGCCAGCTCCTCCAGCAGTGCTGGCGGGGCCAGCAGTGGTGCCAGCAGCAGTGGCAGCGGAGGAGGAGCCACTGGCAATGGCAGTAACAGTGGGAACGGCGGTGGCAGCAGTGGTGGAACGGGCACCTACGTGATCCAAGGCGGCTACATGCTGGGCAGCACCAGCCAGTCTTACTCCCACACCACCCGTGCCTCACCAGCCACCGTAAGTGCCCAGCTAGGCCCCAGAGCAGGCAGGAGGGAGGTGGGTGGGTGGGTGGTAGGACTTGGGGACCAGCACCTGGTTCCTGGCAGTCGTCACCGGCCACCACCAGCAAGAACGCATGAAACTTGACACTTAACACTCACAGGCTGACGGGATGAAACCCTCATTGGGTGGCCTCGTGCAGGTGGCCCAGGTTCTCCAGGCACCTGCTGATTTTTGAGAAGCTTTGGCAGCAGTGCCCAAGATACGTCATTCATTGTTCTTGTGCTGACAGGAGAGGAGCGATGGAGAAGAGGGAGGCACCGCAGGCCTCCTCCTGCTCAGGAGCACCGGGGAAATCACCCGAGGCCCTGGGGTCCCGCCCAACCTGGGCCAGAACCAAGCGTGTGCCCCAGGAGTGGGTCAGGACAGGAGTTCTAGGTGTCACCCTGACGCTGTGGTGGGCCTGGCTTCTGCCTTTCTTTTTTTTTTTTTTTCTAGTCTACGTTACAAGATACCAATCATGACCCACCTAGCTGATTTCATGCTGTTGCAGGGTCCTCACCTGCACAGAAGCAGCTGCTTGAGCTGTGTGCCAGGGCATTCTCCAGTGAGGGACACAGGTGCTCTGTGGGTTGCCCCAGGTGGCTCTTGAGCTCTTCGGATATGGCTAAGGCCACTGAGTAACTGGGGTGTTGTTTTTTTTTTAACTATTTATTTGGAAATAATTATAGATTCACAAAAAGCAGCAAGAAAGGCACTGATATGCCTGGGGACCCTTCATCCAGGTCTCCTGCCTGGTCACCCTTTCCACGCCTATAGCACCTCAGGCAGGCCAGGAGACTGATGCTGGTCCCACTTGTATGTGACTTCTGTGTCCATTGGGTGGTGGATCTTGGGAGATCATTTTCACCATCAGGATGCAGATCTGAGGCTGGGGCACTGTTGGGTGGTGAGCACTTGCCTGGCATGTGTGAGACCTGGGTTCTTGCCCTAGCACTGAAAAAAAAAGAACTTACCCCTCTCTCTCTTGCTTCCCATCTCTATAGTGTTGTGATTTGAAGAATCTTCTATAACTGGGTGTGGTGGTACATACCTGAAATCCTAGCACTGGGGAGGCTGAGGCTGGAGTGTCTTAAGAGTTTAAGGCCAGCCTGGGGTACATAGTGAGTTCAAAGCCAGCCTGAATTACATAGCAAAACCCTGTCTCCAAAAAAAAGTTCTACAGATGGAGTCATACCCTTGATGTTGGCAGTTTTCTTCCACTCTGCATAAATTAACATAATTTTCTTTTTTAATATTGGATATGGAAACCAGAGCCTCTAACCCTGTACTACATCCCAGGCTTTACTCAGACTCCCAACCCTCCTGCCTCAGCCTCCCAGAGTGCCTGGGTTACAGTCATGCACCATCACATCTGGGTGTAAATTTGTATTTAAATAGCTGTGTGTTGGCCAGGGCAGCCCTAGAAAATTGTGCACCATATAGAAGCGCACAGGTGCTTCTGCCAGGGAGGATGGGCTGCAGTATGTGTTCTATGGAGTGGCCATCAGGGTCCCAGTGGGAAGTGGCTGCAATGTTGGTGGTGCTTTGCTGCGCCCTGCCCCTGCCCCCCAGGTCCAGTGGCTCCTGGACAACTATGAGACAGCCGAGGGCGTGAGCCTACCACGAAGCACCCTGTACTGCCACTACTTGCTGCACTGCCAGGAGCAGAAGCTGGAGCCTGTTAATGCCGCCTCCTTCGGCAAGCTCATCCGCTCCGTCTTCATGGGTCTGCGCACGCGCCGCCTTGGCACCAGGTGGGGCCACCCACCCTTATCTTCCAGGCCCTCCCCAGCGCCAAGTGTCCAGGGCTTGGCACCTCTGACGCGCCCCACGCTCTTTGCACAGGTCATACCTTCTGCCTGTGCTCTTTCCCCAGCTCCTCAGTCCCCGCCACCCTGCCTTCCTTCCCTGCTCGTTCCTCTCCCCAGCATCCAGCACTTTTTATGCTGCTTGTCTTCTGCTCTGTCTGGAGCCACCCTCATGCTATCAGGGCTGCACGGTCGGTGCTTAATCGGGGCCTGTAGGTCAGTGGGTTCCCCCACACTGGAGTCCATCTTTTCTCATTCTCTTTGCATCCCAGCACCCACATTCACCCTGTTAATCTTCCGGTTCGAGTTCCCAGCTGTGTTACCACCTTGCTCACTCATGTATTCATTCATCTTGGGCTGCGTCCTGGATCTCTGTGGGCCTTGGCCTCCGAATCTGCCCTCTAGGGTATTAGGAGTATCCTTCACCAGGGGTTGAGGGGTGGGGGTGTTAGGCAGGGTGGTTCCCATGGAAATATGAGCCAGGCGCCTGCTGCACTGTAGAATTGGGGTGCACACTGAAGCAGCCCCTGGCTTCTCCTTCAGCTCCTTCCCAGGGAAGGGGTACAGAGCGAGGCCACAGGACCCCGCCTGGCCCTCACCCCCACCTCGCTCTCCCCCAGGGGCAACTCCAAGTACCACTACTATGGCTTGCGAATTAAGGCCAGCTCACCCCTGCTACGGCTCATGGAGGACCAGCAGCACATGGCAATGCGTGGCCAGCCCTTCTCCCAGAAGCAGAGGTAGGGGAGTCAGGGAGCGGTGTGTCCTCAGCCATGTCTCCCCTGCCCCCCCATCTGGTGCTAGCTGCCCCTGCCCCTGCCCCTGCAGGCTCAAACCCATCCAGAAGATGGAGGGCATGACCAACGGCGTGGCTGTGGGGCAGCAGCAGCCCGCAGGGCTATCGGACATCAGTGCGCAGGTGCAACAGTACCAGCAGTTCCTGGGTGAGCGCCAGCTGGTGGTGCCGCGCCAGGACAGCCCTCAGGAGAGGCGGGAAGTATGCGAGGGAGCTGGGCAGGAGAGCACTATCCGAGTGAAGGGCATTTCTGCCTTTTCCGCACTCACCTTCCCTGTGGCCCATAGGTGCCTGGGGCACTGAGGGAGGGATGGGAGGAGACATTGGAGTAGGACAGGGGTATCGGGAGACTCCAGGATTAGGCCCACCTCAGGGTGGGTGCACAACATTTCTGCCTTTTCCGCACTCACCTGCCCTGTGGCCCATAGGTGCCCGGGGCACTGAGGGAGGGATGGGAGGAGACATTGGAGTAGGACAGGGGTATCGGGAGACTCCAGGATTAGGCCCACCTCAGGGTGGGTGCACAACATCCCTGAGGTTCCTAGGCCTTAGGGGCAAAGATGCCTATACTGACTGCCCCCACTGCCCCAGGGCTGGTCCAGGCCCTCACGTAGCAGGCAAGCCAGACTGGTATTATGCGTGCCGGGGGTCATGGTTTCTCCTGTGCCTCATCATTCCCTCCACACGTGGGAGACTTCTGCTGGGTGGGATCCCAGAGGGAGACAGTTGATCAAGCACGTCATGGTGCCCCCTATCCCCAGATGCTTCCCGGAGCCTCCCTGACTTCATGGAGCTCGACCTCCAGGGCAAAGTGCTACCTGAGGGAGTTGGACCCGGGGACATCAAGGCTTTCCAGGTCCTATACCGGGAACACTGTGAGGTAGGTTGGGCAGGTGGGCCAAGGAGTGGGTGGCAGGACCTGGCCCTGCTGGGAGAAGCCCTGGCGGCTGCCCCTTGGCCCTGAGCACATGGCCTCCCCTCTAGGCCATTGTGGATGTCATGGTGAACCTGCAGTTCACACTGGTGGAGACGCTGTGGAAGACCTTCTGGAGGTACAACCACAGCCAGCCCAGTGAGGCGCCGCCGCTGGCTGTGTGAGTGCCACATGCCCTTAAGCTTGAGTTTGCTTGTGCATACACTGATGATGAGAGCCTCCCATAGGGGGTGGTGCTGGGTCCCCGCCTGAGCCCTGCGGCCCTGGGCCCATGGGAGGTGGGAACAGCAACCTGACTCCCAGGTGGCAGCTTGTGTGGGTGCCTGTGCCCTTCTGACCCTGGGGGCAGGACCTTGGAGCCCCCCTGTGACTGTGGGGTTTGGGGCCTGCTCCCAGGCACGACGAGGCTGAGAAGCGGCTGTCCAAGGCCAGCCTGGTGCTCCTTTCCAAGTTTGAGCCCGTGCTCCAGTGGACCAAGCACTGTGACAATGTGTTGTACCAGGGCCTGGTGGAGATCCTCATCCCTGACGTGCTTCGGCCCATCCCCAGTGAGTGCTCGGCCACCCCTCCGCCCTCCCTGCACCACCACCCACCCTGACCGCCCCCTGCCCTCGACAGGTGCCTTGACCCAAGCAATTCGGAACTTTGCCAAAAGCCTGGAGAGCTGGCTCACCCACGCCATGGTGAACATCCCTGAGGAGATGGTGCGAGTGAAGGTAGGCCAGGGCGGCGTCTCCCACGTGTCCTGAGTGATGGGCATGTGTCTGGGGGGCGCAGCTGCAGAGCCATGCACAGAGGGCTCTGATGCTGTCTTGCAGAGCAGATTCCTTGGTACCCATTTCTGAAATACAACTCTCTGCCACCCTGCATTGCCTCTGTAGGTACTCAGCAGTAGATAAAACTTGTGAACAAGGTGACATCTATAATGGAATCTATAATGATTCCAGGGCCTCGTGCATGCTAGGCAAACACCGTACCACTGGGTTGCACCCGCAAGTTCTGAACCCAAAATTGGTATCTTAAGAGTCACCCCTAGTAGGGCAGGACACAGAGCAGGTGGGTGAAGGAGAGAAGTCGGTACAGAAGGACTAACTAGACTCAGTAGATTTATTTATTTGTTCACTCAATACATGTTTATTGCGCACCTACTGAGTGCTCAGTGTGGCTGTCAGTGCTGTAAGGACAACAAACAAGAACAGAATCCTTGCCCTCTTGTAGCTGACACTGAGGCGTGCAGTAATGGAAGCAATGTAGAAGTTCATCAAAGGAGTGCCCTCCGTGTGTTGTTCTTTCATGGCACACACCTGTCATCCCAGCACTCTGGGAAGCTGAGGCAGAAGGACCCAAGTTTTAGCCCAGCCTGGACAACGTAGCTACTTAGGTAGACCCTGTCTTTTAAAAATAGTGAAATAAAATGTGAAATAAAGGCGGGGAATGTAGTTCAGCCCCGAGTCCCTAGGTTCAATCCCAATGATCATAAAACTGTGGGCAGGGTATGATCAGTGGTAGAGCCCCTGTCTAGTATGCTCGTGGCTCCGAGTTCCATCCCTGGCTGCACAAAAACAGCTATAGTGCTGGTCAGTGCATAGTGCATAGTTTTGACATACCCACTAAGTGTATACCCAGCATTTGACAAACCCAACCCTTGGCCTCCCAAGCAATGCAGCAAGGCACAACCTTCCGGTTAGGGAAAGGGACCTGGAGGCTTTGAGGGGGTTGCAGTGGGTGAGGCCAGGCCTGGGTGGGTGATTCTGCCTCACAGGCTTGGTCCCGTGCAGGTGGCAGCAGCGGGCGCCTTTGCGCAGACCCTGCGGCGCTACACGTCACTCAACCACCTGGCGCAGGCTGCGCGCGCCGTGCTGCAGAACACAGCGCAGATCAACCAGATGCTCAGCGACCTCAACCGTGTGGACTTCGCCAATGTGCAGGTGAGCGGGGCGTGGAAGGGGGGGACGAATGGGTAGGGCGGAGCCAGAGCCAAGACCCCGCCCGCCTGCCGTCCCCAGGAGCAGGCCTCGTGGGTGTGCCGCTGCGAGGACCGTGTGGTGCAGCGCCTGGAGCAGGACTTCAAGGTGACGCTGCAGCAGCAGAACTCGCTGGAGCAGTGGGCGGCCTGGCTGGACGGCGTCGTCAGCCAGGTGCTCAAGCCCTACCAGGGCAGCTCCGGCTTCCCCAAGGCTGCCAAACTCTTCCTCCTCAAGTGGTCCTTCTACAGGTGCGCGCCTGGCGGGAGGGGTGGGACCAGAGAAGGCCACGCCCCCGAACGGCGGGGCGGGGCAAGTGGCGCCTGAGGGCACCTCCCGGGAGTGGGCGGGGTCGGACAAGGTCTGCCTCCACGGGAGGGGCGTGGCCAGTGCCGATGGGCTCCTCCCAAGAGGGTGGGGCCAGGGGAGGTCCCGCCTCCCCACGACAGGCTGGGCACTGGGAGGCTCTTCCACAAGGTAGGTAGGAGGTGCTCTAGGAGACCCCACCCCGGGAGACTGGCCCTCTGCGGTCTGGGATGGTCTCCCAGGGGAAACCAGCACTCCTTCCCGGGAGAAGTGGGGCGAGCCGGCTGGCTGGGCTGCTGGCTGGGCTGACGGCTTTCCTTCGGCGCTTGCAGCTCCATGGTGATCCGGGACCTGACCCTGCGCAGTGCCGCCAGCTTCGGCTCCTTCCACCTCATCCGGCTGCTGTATGACGAGTACATGTACTACCTGATCGAGCACCGCGTGGCGCAGGCCAAGGGCGAGACCCCGATCGCCGTCATGGGCGAGGTGCGCGGGGGAGCGGGCGCGGGGGGCGTGGCGCTGCCGGTGGCTGGGCCTCACCTGCGCTCTCGTCCCCGCAGTTTGCCAACCTGGCCACCTCGCTGAATCCCCTAGACACGGACAAAGGTAGGCGAGGCGGGCTCCCGGAGTGCCGAGTCACAGGGTAGTGGCCGGGCTGGGGTATGGGCGCCGGCCCCGCGCTGAGCGGCCTGATCCGTGTGCCCCAGACGAAGAGGAGGAGGAGGAGGAGGAGAGCGAGGACGAGCTGCCGCAAGACATCTCTCTGGCGACCGGTGGCGAGTCACCTGCGCTGGGCCCGGAGGCATTGGAGCCGCCGGCCAAGCTGGCGCGCGCGGACGCACGCGGCCTCTTCGTGCAGGCGCTGCCGTCCAGTTAAACTGCCCGCGGGTGCCCGTGCCACCGGGCGGCACAATCACGGAGCCGGGGGCGCCGCCACTGCAGACTGACCCGATCCACGTGCCTTAAGGAACCCCGGTGCCCAGGCAGCCTGCCGGCCTGCTGCCAGCCAGGTCGCAGCACCCCAGCCTGCCCCACCAGCCCCCCGGGCAGCAGGCAGGCCCTCCCCGCAGAACGTTAACTTATTCCGCTTGCCGGCTTTGCACAGCTGCCCGGGCACCTGACCCCAGCGGGCAGCGCAGGGTCGCAGCCCGGGACCACCCCAGCCCCCACTGCTTCTCCCCCTTGGTATAAGTGCAATTAAAGTTGTGGGCGTAGCGTCTTATCCAGAGCTGGGCCCCCACTCCCTCCTCGCCCTGCAACCTGAGAGAGGGCGGCCGGCCTTGGCCTCCCCGTCCAAAGAAGCGAGGCTGTGGGGCGGAGGCACCTGGCTCCACTGGGGAGCTGAGGATGCCCAGCCCGAGACCTGCGCGCCCGTCCGTGGACCCTGACTATCGTGCGATTTGTGAGCCGCCTCAGCGGAGTCGGTAACTTGTTGGGTTTTTTTCCAACCATCATGGCCTTATCTGTTCCAGTTTTCTCAGTGTTTTCAACCTGTGAGATAGATGTTTATGGCAAAAGGAAAAAGAAAAAAAAACAAAAAAATAGGAAAATCTAACCTATTGTATAAAAATCACTTTTGTGTGCTCCGCGTGTTACAGCTTTTGGGGTGGCCCTGCCCACCCCCCAATGCCCACAGGGCCTCCCTCTCCCAGCGGTGAAAGTGTCCACGCGTGTGGTAGTTTAGTGTGCTGAGCTGTTTTCTACCTTTTTGTAGTCTTTCTTAAAACAATAAATTCCGCTGTGATAATTGTCTACTGCTGCCTCGCCGAACTTGGTGTAGGCTTTGGGGACGGGGGGGGATCTTCGGCCCTGTGCTGCACTGATAGGACCTCAGGCCGTTTGGAAATAAAGCATTTATTACATGAAGAGGAACAAAGGGGGGTGGCCACGGGTTCCCCACCCGTGGTGCAGTGAGGTTGGGTGGGCAGAGCAGGGGAGGCTGGGACCATTCAATTCCCCGAGGGTCCCATCAGCTCCTGTGCCCAGGAAAGGGGTAAATGCACAGGCTAGGCCCATCTGTGCCCACCGCGGGAAGGCGGCCACTCCAGGCTACAGGGGTCAGTCTCCCCCTCTGCCCCTTCCCAACTTAAATAGGCATAAATAAAAAAAGCGTCCAGACTCTCCAGCTGCTGGGCTGGCCGCTGAGCCCTTCCTGCAGCCCAACACTACTGCCATCGTCGTGGGCCACCAGCCAGGCGGAGGCCAGCACAGGGGCGGCCAGCTCCAGCCTCGGAGGTAGTTGGCGTCAGTGTCTGGGCAGCTGGGCCCTCACAGCACAATCCACGTGTACCGCTCACTGTCTGCCAGCACCTTCAGCGAGCACCCTGTGGGGAGGGACCCAGCCGTGAGCCAGTCTCACCACCCACTGCCGTGCAGGATCTGGGGACAGGAGGTTCACGAAGGTGGCACTCTGGCTCAGCTTCCACCTCCAGCTCCCAGGCACCTCTCCTGGGTAGAGGCTCCAGGGCCCTCTCCCTCCACCAGGTTCCCAAGCCCTACCTTTGTGCAGCGACTCATTGGTCATCCTGTTGACATAGCGGCCGCTGCTCTCAGGCACCAGCCACTTCATGACCATGTCCACACAGCCCTTGCGGTATGAGCTCCAGACGCTACCACTGAGGGGGCGAGGGAGTGAGTGGCTCTCACGGCCCTGCTGCCTCTCCCTGCGGGCCTGACCCTGCCCCACCTGCCTCACCTTGTCTGCCCCTTGACCTCGGTGAGTTTACCCACGCTGACTGTCTCAAAGATGCCAGTATTGAGGTCCCATGCCACCTTGAGGCTGGTGTGATAGGTCTTTGGTCTGCAGCAGGGGTAGAGGGGAGACAGGACAGGTGGGATGCCAGTGGGTCCAGCATGAAGACCTAGGCTTCAGCAATGGCAGAGTCTGTCACAGAAGGTCACCGCCCACTCACCGGAGCTGGCCCTCCTCGGTGGGGGATGGGAAGGCCAGAAGCAGCAAGCCAATGTTGATGAGGACCTGGTTGGTCTCTGGGCAGACCTGGATATGTACAGAACAGCTGTGGAGGTTGACCCTCCGAAGGGTGAGCCCCGGCTTGGGCACCTCTGCCCACCCACCCCACCTCCAAAATGACGATGTCGTAGTCACTGAAAGAGCAGAACTGGTGGCCCCAGGTGGCATCGTGGCGGATGACCTCGTTGATGACATATTCGAAATCCAACGTGAGCTGCTCCACTGTCAGGTACTGGCTCTGGGCAAGGCAGATGGGAGGGGACAACGATGCCACCGCCACTGCAGGCCCAATGCCCTCCCCTTTCCAGCACCCTCCCAGAAGCCCACATACCTGGACAGCAGTCTGCTCCCGCATGGGACGCAGGTTGCGGCCTCGGAGGTCGGTCACCACAAAGGGCAGGGAGATCTTGTCGTCCTCGAACTCTGGGGAGGCAGGAGGCAGGGCATGGGGGAGGTGGGACCCCAGGGCTTCTTGCCTCCCTGCTCCAGGCCCTGCTCACTCACTCACCACCCTCGGACTCTGTCCCCTCACTGGACTCCAGTACGTAGTATAGCTTGGTGTAGTTGACGTAGCCGGGCTCTGGGGCGGGTGCCAAGGCAGGACTGTCCCTAGGCACCGCCTCACTACAGAGGCCTGTGGGCTCTGAGGATGAGCGGCAACGGCCTCCTGAGGGTCCGGGGCAGGGGGGCGGCCGCGGGTCCTCAGAGGTCCCACCCTTGGCCTCCTTGGCCCTGCGGAAGATGTCAGCCACGAACTCCTTGGCTCTTGCGATGGCGGGCGAGGGCTCAGAGGCCCCAGAGGACCGGGCTGGGGCCACCTCAGGGTAGAGGTTGGGGAGGGTAGGGGGTGCCTCTGGGCTTCGGGGCTCTGGGGGGCTGGGCGGGGGCGGCGGGGACGCTGTGTGGTCATACAGGATCTGACAGAAGCCACTGTCACCTGCAACAGAAGAGACGGAGACTCAGTACTGGGCTTCAGTGCAGAAGGAGCTGACCTACATCACTGCCCCCACAGAGGCCTAGCATCTGCCCCAAGGAGAACTTTCCAGATCACAGACCCTGAAATCTGTGCAAAACACCAGGATGGGAGGGCAACACATGCGTGCACACAGACGCGTGCACACAGACAGGCACGGGCATATTTATCCAACCCTCTCCTTTTCGGTCCTGGGGTTTGAACCCAGGTCTTTGACACCAAGCTATATCCCCAGCTCTTTTTTCCTTTTTTTTTTTAATTTTGAGACGAAGTCTAACTAGGTTGAATCACTAAGTTACCCAGGCCAGGCTGGAACCTGCGACCCTAATTGCGGCTAGCAGAGTTGGGGATGACAGATGTGTGTCACCATGCCCAGCCCAAACCTCCACCCGGGGCACCCACCGTGTTCCACAGTGAGGACTGAGGCTGAAGGAGACTCCCAGAGACCCCAGCCTCGGGCAGCTGTCAAGTGGCAGAGAGGATTTAAAGGCCACAGCAGGAAGCTGCGGAGTATACCAGCCAGGCGTGTTTACATGGATACATTTTTCTGGGTGCTGTGGTGCACACCTGTGATCCCAGCGACGGGGGAGGCTGGGGCAGGAAGACTGCAAGTTCAAGCCCAGAGTGGGGAACTGACTGAAGCAACTCAAGTGAGAGCCTGTCTCAAAGTGGAAAAGAAGAAAGACCTGTGGGTGTAGCTTAGTGCGAAGGCACTGGTTCTGCTTCAATCTCATTTCATCAAAAAAAAAAAAGATGTTTTGATGTGGCCAAGTTATAAAATTAAAGCATAGATTTAATATAGATGTGGCTGTATCTGGTTATGGGCTGCCTTAGTTCCCCAGTTCTGCCACCCACTCTGTGGTGTGCCCGGTGGGACTCCCACAGGGACTAACAGGACACCCTGACCACCTCCTCCTACCTCCCAGTTCCCAGGGGAGGACACCAGGTGGTGCCAGCTCTCCCTCCTTGGCTGAGAGTTGGGACCCCAGCCCAGCCCACGGCATCCACCTGGACCCTCACACGTTGCTCTGCTGGAGGACATCTTAGGATTTTCACTCACATTTCTCCGACACTAGAGCTGTGTGACAGCAGCACGTTCATTTACAGTTCCCTGAGACAGCCACTTGAGGCACGATAACACTTGGACAGTGAGGGATATTCACGCAGCAGCGTCAGCCACACACTGTCAGCTTGAGCGCAGGAGGCTGCCCAGCACCATTGTGCCACGATGGACTCTCGGTACTCGAGCTGTGACTACTGCATTAGCTTCTCTTTCTCCCTTGCCCTCCCCTCCACGCTCCCTGCCAGTGCTGGGGATGAATCCCAGGGCCTCAGGAATGCAGACAAGCGTACTACAACGAGCTGCGCCCCAGCCTCCCGTTTCTGTCTGTCCTTCTGCTGTACTGGGGATTGAACCCAGGGCTTCTGGACTGAGCCACAGCTCATCCTCAGCCCTTTTTTATTTTTAATTTTGGGACAGGGTGTTGCTAACTTACCCCCCAGGCTGGGCCTGAACTTGGCATCCTCCTGCCTCAGTGTCCCAGAGTGCTGGGATGACAGGTGTGCACCACTGTGCCCAGCTTACATCTCTAATCTGGGGTATTTCTAGGTGTAGCATTTTTTCACCCCGAAATAACTCGCAGATTACAGTCCTAACCTTATCCCCAAAGTCTGCCACAAAATATCTCACTTTCATTATTATTTTCACATTGCTCCAATATATCAATAGTCTGGAAACAAAAGCCATGGCTCTATATATGGCACTGCTTCTAGTAGTAGCACTTCCACTTACAAAATACCCCACCCGCTACTTCTCAGTTACTGAAAAATAAATGAATGCTGGCAGCAAGCTGCATGTTTTCTTCTAAATAAACAGGAAATGGACTTAAGGCACAGTACTATTCTGCTGTTCCAGCCAGGTAGCTGCCAGCCACACGTGGCTGCATAAACTAATAGTAACTATGCTGACGTAAAATCGGGATCGCAGCTCCTGGGTCATGTGAGCCCCATCAGTGCCCGCGGGGTCCCTCGGGGGACCCACAGCCAGGGGACAGAGCCTCCTCCCCCGGGCCAGGCCTACCTGCTGCATGCACGGAGACGGCGCAGGCCACCAGGGAGTAGCTGGTGTTCAGCAGCACCACCTGGTCTTTCTTGAGCTGGAAGGCGGGCTGGAAGGTGGGGAACGGGTAGACCACCTGGTACTTGGTATGCAGCATGAAGCCATGTCGCAGGCACTGTGCACTCGGGTCCCCTGGGTGCGCCCGGCTGGCATCCTGGCAGGCGGCACAGCGGCCAGGCGGCGGTACAGCCACAGTGCTGATGTAGATGTCCCGGTGGTTCTCATCACTCATCATCATCATGTTCATGAGCATGCCGTTGGGCGAGCGGGTGCTGGGGCCAGCACCGTCTGCTTAGTCACGGTGGCCCACGGCCCCTCCCACACCCCCTCTGCCCGCCTGCCCCCCGCCTCACTTGAAGCCAAAGACGATGACCTTGGAGGAGTCGCTGGGCCACTCACACACAGTTAGGTACAGGTCGCTGTAGATCTCCTCATCCTGGAAGAGCCGCACCTGCCGGACCTGACCAGCCATTCAAAAGTTCAGGGTCAAAGGTGAGAGGGGACCCAAGCCAGCAGAGCACCCTGCAGCCTTCCTCCGGCTCAGGCAGCATCCCTCACAGTGGGAAATGAAGGCCAGTCTGGGACAAGGCACAGCCAATGGGAGCCCTGCGGGTGGAGGAGCCCTGGCGGGGCATGCTGGCTCTAAGTCCCGCTCCCCTTGGTGGTACTCTGCACTGCTGTAGGCCCAAGTGTGAGCAGAGGTAGGGTGAGCAGTCAAGGGTCGAAGCTAAAGCTGGGGCAGCAACCTGTACGGCAGACAGAGCTGTCTGCTACTTCCCCCACAATGAGGACAGCACAGATTTCTGCTCTTCTTGGGCAGTGCTTGGGGCTGAACCCAGGGCTTCACACCAAACTCCATTCTCACCTCTTTCTCCATTTTATTTTGAGACCAGGTCTTGCTAACTCACTGACTCATTTATCCAGAGTGGGTTCAAACTTGCTACCCTCCTACCTCCACCTCCCAGACAGCACAGACTTTCAATGCTAGGTTGAACCTAGTGAAACTGCTACTATTTACCTATCTGGAACTATGGAACTGGATGGGTATCCACCTGGCAACTTCATACGGTTCAACCTCATATCCTGGGATATCCCACCCACGGGAGGGCCTGAGGCTGGGGCTGCCATGGCCTGCCGGGGGCAACAGCGAGCCTCGGGGAGGCCCGGCCCTACCAGCTTCAGCTTGCTGTGCACGTTGAACTCCCACCAGTAGAGGTGGTAGATATAGAAGGAGAAGTCGTCGTCCCCGCTGCTGCTGGTGTAGGACAGCACGTAGCGGCCGCACTTGGAGAAGCCCAGGAAGATGTGCCTGCGAGGCGGGTGCAGGGCCAGGTCAGGGCGAGCCCAGGACACGTGCCCCCCACCACGCAGCTGCCGGGGCCTCACCCTGCGTAGAGGAAATCCTCATCTACGATGTTCTTCAGCGACACACAGACCCTCGGTGGCAGCTTCCGGAAGAGGCGAGGAGAGAGCTGCCCGCTGATCTGGGAAAGCGTGGCTGGGCTCCTCAGGCACCCACTCGGGGCCACCTGCAGCCCCCAGCCCCTCACCACGCGGAGGGGCAGCAGCAGTGTGCACCAGGCAGCCAGCCCGGCACACGAGCCAGCTCCCTGCCCACCACCACGGCCCCAATGGCCCCAGCTATGGCTGGAGGAACATGTGGGACAGACAGGAGACACAGGTTCCAGGGAGACCACCATCCAGCAGTGGCCCACACCCTATAGCCTCAGGATCCCTCCTGTCTGAGCCCAGCATCGCCTCTGTCAGGATGGCACCTCAGAAACCTAGCCCACACTGCACCACCTAAGTCTTCCTGAAAGCTACTGTGGGCCACTGTACTATGAGTGTCCTTTACCCAAAAGAGGTTGGGATCATGGCCATGATCTCACCTGTCCCCGAACCCCAGCCTATAAAAGATCCCTTGGGGCAGGTCTGCTCTTAGCTAGGAGGTCCTTGTGTCCCAGCTAGTCACTCAATTCCTGCCTGATTCCCCCTTCTCAACGGACAGCCACCTTCCAACAGACTCCTGCATCCCAAAAATGCCACCATAGACCTCCCCTGTTGTGACACCCTGGGGTACCAGAGCCACTTAAGTCTCGCTACTTTGGCAGACGAGAGACTGTCCTGCCTTGGATCTGATGGGAAGCAGTCCTGTCCAGAACTCCCTGACTGAGGGGACAGGGCTGCCTGTCCTCGGGGACACCCCAGTCTGATGAGGACACAGCCCTGTCAGGGAGCCCTGACTGATGGAAGAGACAGAATCCCCACCCAGCTAGCTCCCAGGCTGAAGGCAGAGATACTCAGTGCGGTCTCCTCCGACGGGGGAGGCTCGGCCGTGCCCTCACCAGGCTGCAGGCCTTGCGGAGGCTCCACCCCCGTCCAAGGAAACACAGTCTTGCCCCGGCTGCTGACCTGCTAGTAGGAGACTCCAGCCCCTGGGCCAGCCCCCGACCCCGTTCCCCACCGGTCGGGGGAGACATCCGCGGGTTATGGGGCGGATGAAGGAGACACAGCCCGTAGCGGGGACGACCTGGCCCTATCCGGGGAGACCCTTCCATTCAATGAAGAGGCAACCCGAGCACAGGACCTCCAGACCTCGGGGGAGGTCGGAGAAGCCCGAAGCCGGCGGGCTTTGCAAAAGTGGTGGGAAAGCTACATCGCGGCAGGACCAGAGAGGCAGAGCTCTGAGAACCGGATCCTATCCCAGATCGCCACCCTCCTCCTGAGCCCTCAGCCGCTCGGCGGTTCCCTCGCTTCGAGCCCCCTCCCGGGGTTCCCGCGCCGGCGCCCGTGGCCCCGGGCGGCGCTCAGTCCCAGCCCCGGCCCGCCCCGCCCCGCCCTGCCCCCGTCCCCAGGCCCCTTCCTGGGCCCCGCCCCCAACCCCTCGCCCGCGAACGCCCGCCCTCCCTCCTCCGCCTCCCGCGTCCCTCCTCCCACTCTCCGGCGCGCTCCTCCCAGACTCCAGTCCTCACCTTGACCCGCTCCAGCTGCTTGAGGACGTGCTCCCGCCGCCGCCCCGCTGCCCGCTTCCCCCCGGCGCCCCCGGGGCCGCCGCCGCCGCTCCCGGCCCCACTGCTCCGCTCCGATTTCGAGCTGGGCGCCATTTTCACCCCCTCCCTCCACTTCCGGAGCAATCCGGCCCTTTGCCCCACCCCCGCCACCTCCTGATTGGCCCTTTTCCGGGACGGCCGACCGCGGGTTGGGCGAAGGCCTCAGCACAGAGCCGCTTCCCGCTACGCTTGTCCATCAAAGTCCTCACTACTCTTGATTGGTAGCGATAGTAATAGCCTCCGCTGTCTGTCGCCTTATTCCCGCCCTTCATTAAGGATGAACCAGTCATAAGCTCCATTTGCTCTCCTCTTCCAAAAATTTTTGACCCGATAGTCGCACATTCCTGTCTTTCTCAGCGTCGTCACGCCCTCCTGTGGCTAGGGGGTTTCCATGGAGACCTCAGGCGGTCCAGCCCCTGTGGGAGGGACGGTGGGAACCTGTGGTCCAGAAGGGCCAGAATCAGAGGTCCAGAGTTGCCCAGGCCCACTGGGCAATGGCTCGAAGACCATCCTTGGGCAGCCAGGCCAGGGCAAGGAAAGGATTTGCAATAAATAATAATAATAATAGGAACAATAATGATGTTTAAAAAGGGATTCTAGTAAAGTGTATTTCAGATGGGAGGGGTAGTGCGCAGACGATAGCATCAATCAAGTATCGCTTAACAGGGGGCCACGCACGGTTCTGAGTTTACAATGTTTACATGCAGCCCCTGACCCGCCTATTATACTGATGGTGGGGATAAAAACAACTGTGGAATGTTGGCTTTGTGCACCCATGTGTGCAGGGGTCTTGAAGACAGGGCCCTTATTGTACACTTGAAACTGAAGTTTAAACTATAGCATTTCTGAAGGCCCGACACTTATGTAGCAGCGATGCTGCTGGCAGTGTCTGTCGTGTTCAGTTAGTCTGGGCTCTTGTCCTGATCAAAGAATTGGACGGAGACAATGCCGTAACAGTTTAACATTCATTAAACAAAAGGAAAGGAAAGGAAAAAAGTGGACGAAAAGATGTAATTCTGCACACAGGACAGGCCCTTGGAAGAACAAGAGGGTATTGGTGAGGAGACCTCACCGCTGGTCTTTTATATCATCTTCCTTAGAGGTGAGGACTTTGAATCTACTCTGCGCATGCGTTTAGGCCAAGCGTTGATGGGCCTTGTAACTGACAAGTCACGCCTGGTTGCCTAGACGTGATTGGGCGTGATTTGACAGCTCTCCATGATTGACAGGTCATGCCCATTGCCCAACCTGATTTGCCAAGCCCTAGTCTCCTGCTTCAATGCCAGATCTTATTATGACAATTGTTCATCCCCTCTGTTTGCCTCTCTCTGTCTTCCAGCCTCACGCATTCATTCCTTCAGTAAACGCTGAGCATGTACTACGTGCCTGTGGGGGATTGGCAATACAGGGGACAAGAAGAAAATAAGCAAAAAAACAAACACAAATTTCTGGAGATTTTTGCCAGGTGTGCTGGCGCACGCCTGTAATCCCAGCACTGGGAGGGTGAGGCGGGAGGATCGTTGAGAGTTCGAGACCAGCCTGGGCTATAAAGTGAGCTCAAGGCCAGTCTGAACTGCATAGTGAGACTGTGTCTCAAAAAAAAAAAACAAACCTGGGTTTTAAGAAAATTTCATTAGTAAACGTTTGGAGCCCAAGTGTCTTTGTTGAACCCCAGGTAGAGGTGGAGAAGGGAGATAGAATGGAGGGCAGTTGGCAAGGAATTCTGTGCAGCCATGGGGGGAGTATCCCTTTAAAGGCAAAAGTGTAGGGAGGTCAGGGGCCTGTGGTTGAGAAACTGATGTGCATTTCATCTTTGGTTTTTTTGGGGGGTTTGCTTTTTTGTTTTTTGTCTTTTTGAGACAGGGTCTCGCTATGTAGTTCAGGCTGGCCTTCGGCTTACACTGTAGCCCAGGCTGGTTTCAAACTTACGATGATCCTCCTGCCTCAGCTTCCCGAGTGCTGGGATTACAGGCGTGCACCACCACGCCCAGCTCTAATATCTGCTCTTTTTTGTGTGTGGTACCTGGGGTCAAACTCAGGACTTTGCACATGGCAGGCAGGCGCTTATGCCACTGAGCTATACCCCCAGCCCATCTCTGTGCAAAGACTAGAGTGTGCTTACTACAACTAAGGTAGTCATGACAGCGCTAGACAGCATGATGTACTGGTGTACATGTGGGCTCCTCACTGGCCGCAAGCACTGTTACCCAGCGCATGGCTGGAGCTGGGTCAGCGCAGGAATGAGCAAGAGTAAACTGAGCAAAGAGGCCTGAGGACATAGCAGAGTGGTAAAGAGTTACTTAACAGTCAAGAGCATTCCAGCCAGGCATGGTGGTGCACGCCTTTAACTCCAGCATTTGGGAGGCTGAGGCAGGAGGATCACTGTGAGTTAGAAACCAGCCTGGGCTACAAAGTGAGCTCATTCCCAAAATCAGAAAGTAAAAAACAAACAAACTTTAAAAAAAAAAAGAAAACCACAGGGTGTAATGTGTAATGGTACATGCGTGTAATCCCAGCACTCTGGGAAGCTGAGGCAGGGAAACCTCAAGTTCAAGCCTAATGTGGGCAACTAAGCAATTTATTTGAGACTCTGTCTCAAAGTTAAAAAGGGGGGCTGGGGATATGGCTCAGTGGCACTAGTGTCTGGCTGGCAAGCACAAGGTCCTGAGTTTGATTCCTGGTACAAAATAAAATAAAATGAAAAATGACTGGGACTGTAGCTCAGTGTGAGAGTGTGAGGCCAAGTTTAATCCCCAGTACTGGAACAAAAAAACAGAAGAAACAGATGAATAGAGAGATGAGTTTAGGGGTCTCCTGGGTAAGTAAGGCCCTTAGATTTTACTCTTAAGTACAAAGGGAAACTTTTAGGGGAGGTTTTCAGAGGAAAATGATGGAAGCTAACGTAAGATTGGAAAGATCATTATATCATTGGAATCCCAGGATTTAAATACCAATGAGTCCACACAGATAAAAGTAACTGAGTAAATAAATGAACAGAGGAAGAAGGGGCCAAGCTGCCTTATAGACATCCAGTTAGTAAAATGTACAAGGAATGAGGAGACTAGAAAAGCATCATGAGAGCCCCACATGTTGACACACACCTGTAGTCTCAGCTACTCTGGAGGCTGAAGCAGGAGGATCACTGGAGTCTGAGTTTGAAGCCAGACTAGGCAACATAGTGAGACCTTGTCTCAGAAAGAAAGAAAGAAGGAAGGAAATCAGGAAAGGAGAAAGTGAGGGGAGGGGACAAAAGGGAAAGAAAGAAAGGAGGAGAGAGCACAAAAGCACCATCAGGCAGGCAGGGCAGTAACAACTGCAGTAGGCAATACCCACGCATGCTAAAATTAGTGGACGAAACCTTCAGGACATTGCCTCTCCTATTAAACTGCCCATTCCAAAACGTTAGTAATTATTAAGAGATTTTAAACATATGTCCACCAATTATTTCATCGGTATCATGGACTAATATGAGTACAGACAGCTGTGATCTGGTTTTACTTCTCTTACATAGTCCCCAAGACGTATAGATCAAATTAATCTCTCTGTCTGTGTCTGTGTCTGTGTCTGTGTCTGTGTCTCTGTCTCTGTCTCTGTCTCTCAGTTTTTTGTTTGCTTGTTTTGAGACAGGGATTCGCTATGTAGTTCACGCTGGCCTTGAGCTCACTTTGTAGCCCAGGCTGGCCTTGAACTCATGGCTGTCCTCCTGCTTTAGCCTCCTAAAGGATAGGATTACAGGTGTGCACCACCACAGTAGGCGTCTCAAATTAATCTTGAGAGAACAACAGGTATTTGTCCCATTTTGAGGACGTTCTATAAAAAAATACATGAGCAGTGTGTTTCCAAGGTGTCAAAGGCATGAGAAATAAGGAAAAATACAGGAACTGTCACCAATCACAAAAGAGTAAGGAAATACAACAGCGGAATGGTGTCCTGGCTGAGACCCTAGACCAGAACAAGGACATCAGAGGGCACAGTCTGGGGCCGGGGATGTAGCTCAGTGGCGTAAGTGGCTGCCTGCCAAGCGCGAGGTCCTGAGTTTGATTCCTCGTACCAAAAAGAAAAAAGAAAGAAAACAGAGGGTAAAGTAGTGAGACCAAAATTAAGTGATAAGCCCAGTGGCACATGGCACATGTCTGTAATCACAGCCTGCACGGGGCTGAGGCAGGAGTGTCACCATGAGTCAGAGGCCAGCCTGGGATAGATAGAGCTCAAGGCCAGACTGAACTACATAGAGAGACCCTGTTGCAAAAACCAAAACAAATCAAAACAAAAACTTCCCTGGTGACTCTAGATGTGGTGGTGGTGACCGGTGTCCTCTGTCCAGTTTTGTGGCAGTCTGTTTTGTGTTCCTATTGAGGCTGGGTGGCTTTATAACAGAAAGGGGGTACAGAATCAGCTCAGGGTTCTGAGGGTTCAGGGCCAGCCCTCTCCCTGGCAGAGGCCCTACATGGTCAGGGCGTAGCCTGCCAAGAGCCCATCAGCGTGCAGACGGTCAAGCATTCTGCTCTCCACCTCACCTCGCCCAGCAAAGCCACCACCAGCACCTTCACGGCCTCACCTGATCCGGCCACCCCAAGACCGAGCCTTGAACACCATTTGCTGGATTAAATCCCCACCCTTTTACTACGTCACAGTAGGGATTAAATTTCAACACGTGAAGTTTTGGGAAACACTCAAACCCAATCCAAACCACAGTATGAATCAAGTACATAATTCGTTATTTTTTTCTGGTTTTTTGGGGGGTGGTGGCAGTACTAAGGATCCAACCTAAAGCTTTTGTGCTGAACTCTGCTGATCCCCAGCCTTACTTTTATTTTTCATTCAAGATAGCATCTCCCTAAGTCACCAGGTTGCTCAGGCTGGGTTTGAACTGAATGCCTCTGTCTCACCCTCCGGGACTGTGCAGCTAACAGGAGTGCACCGCCACCCCTGGCTTCCCTGTGCTCTCTCTCCTCCAGTGACTGGGGTCCTCTGAGACAAAGGGAAGACACATCCACACTCCAGGGGTCACAGCCCTGGAAGGAGGATGAAGAGATGAAGGGGCGTGTCTGCAAGCCCAGGCACTCCACGGAGCCAGCCGCCACCTGCTGTGGCTCGGCTCTTCAATGTCCCCTAAGACTCTGGGCTGTGAGACCACTGTAAAAAACAACTGAGAATAGGAGGGGCTGATTTTGCTGATTTAGGCTCTTGGTTCAAAAGTCTGTCCGTAGCTGGCTGGCTCTAGGGCTTGGACCTGAGGGAGGCAGACACCAGCGCTCAGGGGGGTGGGAAGGGAATCTGCTCACCTCACAGCAATCAGGAAGTGGAAAGATAGGGAAAGACGCACAGAGGAAGGTGCTAGGGACCAGAGCATGGCCCCCAGATCAGATGCCCTGATCCAGTACCTCCCAATGGTGCCATCACATTATGACCTCACCAATGGCTCACAGCTCTGAGAAAGTCCTCACACCCTAGTCTTCTCTCCAGACCCACCTCTGAGCCCTACTCAGTAGGGATGCAGCCCTTGATACATGAGTCTCTGAGGGACACTTTATATCTAACTGTATCCAAAGACTTGGTCCTAAACCAGGCATAATGGCACACAGCAACAATCTCAGCACACAGGAAGCTGAGGCAGGAGGGTCACTGTTTATTAGGCTACACAGAAAGACCCTGTCTCAAAAAAAAAAATTAAAAATTTGGTCCTGAGGGTGGTACTCTTGGGAACTGGTGGAACTTTTCATGCTGGTATCCAGTGTTGGGGGGTCTTTAGATCAGCGTAGCTGCTCTGGAAGGAAACAGTGGGGCTCCACCCCTTCCTCTTTCTCTCTTTTGCTTCTGGGTCACAAGGGGAGTTGGACCCCTTCTCCCAAGGGGTCCCACCATGATCAACTGGCTTCTGCAGACCCAGAGCATAGGACCCAACTGATTGCCAATCACAATCTCCAAATCTGTAAGCTAAATCTTAAGCCAATCTATGAGCTCTTTTTCTTTCTTCTATTTTTTTTTTTTTTCAGTATTGGGAATGAATCCAGGACCTTTACACTGAGCTCCATCTCAGCCTTTTTGCTTTTTATTTTGAGACAGGGTCTCACCCAAGTTGGACTTGCAGTCATCCTGCCTCAGCCTTCCAGAATACTGGGATTAGAGGCCTGTACTTCCACGCCCAGCATTTTTTTTTTTTTTTTTTTTGTCTTTTTGAGGCAGGGTCTCACTTTGCAGTTCAAGCCAGCATTGAGCTCACTTTGTAGCCCAGGCTGGTCTCGAACTCACAATGATCCTCCTGCCTCAGCCTCCCAAGTGCTGGGCCTATTTGTTTTTGTGACAGGGTCTCATGGGGTAGTCTAGGCTGAGCTCATCCTCAGAATCCTCTAGCCTCAGCTTCCGAAGGACTGAGATTTCAGATGTACGTCACTGCTCTCAGCACAAATCTTTCCTCAATATAAGTTGATGATCTCAGGTACTTTGCTGGAGAGACAGAAAATGGATGTACCCCAAAAACTGCCAGAGAGGGATGAAACAGATTCCTCCTCAGAGCCACCAGAAATAACCAACCCTACCAATACTTTGACATTGGATTTCTGGCCTCTAGAATTGTGAGAATAAATTTCTGCAGTTTAAGCCACTGAGCCTGTGGTAATCTATTATGGCAGCTGTGAGAACGGAATAAAATGACTGTCATAATAATGATTCCCACGGTAGGCAAGGAAAGACAGAGGCTGTCACAGGCCAGAGGAGACCAAAATGGGATGAAGTCATGTTATTCATTGAGATCCTGGGCCAGAAAAATCAGCTGCGGTGGCAAAACTGGTAACTTTTACGTGAAATATGTGGTCAAGTTGATAGCATTGGAGCTGGGGATATAGCTCAGTGGAATAAGCGCCTGCCTAACAAGCGCAGGGTCCTGAGTTCAATTCCCAGTACCGCAAAAAAAAAAAAAAAAGTTGATAGCATTATGTTTACTTCCTGGTTCTGAGAACTGGACAGCTCACATTTATGAGCGACATTAAAATCAGGAAGCTGGATGAAGGTGTGTACCAGGACTCCTCAAATTATTTTTACAACTTTTCACAAATTTAAAATTTTTTTCAAAATTAAAAGTTTATGCTGGCTGTGGTAGCACATGCCTGTAATCCCAGCAGTCAGGAGGCTGAGGTAGGAGGATTGCTGTGAGCTCAAGGCCAGTCTCAGCTACATAGTGACTTCAAGGCCAGTCTGAACTGCATAGTGAGACTCTGTCTCAGAAAAGCAAAAACTTTCTTTTACATTAGATTTTATTGGTACAGTTTAGATATACATAAACAATTGCATTCATCATAGAGAATTTGTACCTGTACGTGATATAACTTGTTTTTGAAAAAAGTCTTTTTTATTTATTTTTATTTTTTTATTTTAGAAACATAAAAGTACAAAAACATATTGACAAACAGACACCAATTATCATAAAAAATAGTACAATCACAACTAATCTATAGACAAGGTGATATGGTCTCAACAGTGGTTATTGCTTTATCCATTGATATCTTCGAATTGTAAATGTATGAACCCATATACAGACATGCAAATTTAGTC
>PVLD010012468.1:31597-60332 GCA_004027595.1 Dinomys branickii | reverse complement strand
CTGACTAAATTTGCATGTCTGTATATGGGTCCATACATCTACAATTCGAAGATATCAATGGATAAAGCAACAACTACTGTTGAGACCATATCACCTTGTCTATAGATTAGTTGTGATTGTACTATTTTCTATGATAATGGGTGTCTGTTTGTCAATATGTTTTTGTACTTTTATGTTTCTAAAATAAAAAAAAAAGTAATTAGGCATCTGAATTCAATTTCTAAATGTCATGTTTCCTTAGTCATGAATTTTTATAAAGACGTTTTAATGTTATTAATACCATCTTTACACACATGGAGAGGTGGCAAACATGGTTATTCTAGCACTGAGGGCATTAAATGACATAGTTAAAGGTCTTAACTAATCCTTTTCAAATCCTTTTTAGCATGCTGGCCTTCTAACTAAGAACGGTGATGGGCTAATATAAAATGTAGGAATCACACTGGGATGAATACCACAAGGCAGCATAGCTTAAACCTCAGAGATTACATAGAATATAAATTGGTTTTTGTTTGTTTTGTCTGTTTTGTTTTGTCTTGTTTTGTGGCAGGATCTCCCTATGCAGTTCAGGCTGACCTTGAACTCACTGTGTAGCCAAGGCTGGCCTTGCCACCATGCCAGGCTCTTGTTTGTTTTAAACTAAAACAGCATCTAACTGGGTGTGGTAGCACATGCTTGCAATCCTAGCACTGGGGAGGCTGAGGCAGGAGGATCACTGTGAGTTCAAGGCCAGCCTGAACTGCATAGTGAGACCTGTCTCAAAGAAAATCAATCAATCAAGCAATCAATAAAACATCTTCAAAGTTAGAAGGGCAGGGAAAAGAAAAAATGAGAAAGGAAGGATAAAATGGAAACAAAGCTTTTTGCAAAGAAGAGGAGGAGGGGTTGGAGGCAGAGAAAGGGAATGAGGAAAACATGAGGAATCAAAACATGTCACGCACAGGAACAAGTTCCCTGTGATGAGTGTGATCACCATGCAGATGTAAACTGCACCAATAAAATTGATTAAAATTCAAAAGGCCCAAACAGGAGAGACTTACTCTCAAAATACATAAAGTACAAAAATTTTTAAGTGAACTGCAGAATAAAAAACTCACTTCTTTGTGTAACTTTTACTTTTGCCATTTATGCACAAGAAATAAAAAGAACTAGAACTGCGGTGTGGACCGCCAGCCTTGAACTGAAGAACTACAGTCTCTCCTGCATCTTACAGTGCTGACCGGCAGAAGCACCCAAGCAAGAACTGGGCCACTGGGGTCTGGCAGGTCACAGCGTTTCCTGCTCAGCCATTGCCTTCACTGCTCTGTGTCTGTCTAAATGAACAGAGTGATTAGCACTTATTTTGGTATTTTCTTATCAAACCATTTTTTCAACTAATGAATTTAGACAATTAAATGAAAATATATAAAGACTTCACTTCCTGTAAGTACACTGGGACCAGGTCACTCCTCAATGTGTCAGAAATCACTAAAATCCTTTACTTCCAAGGATGGGCCTACAGTAAGAACAGTTATTGGAATTTGTTCTCCACCAATAGGTAGATGTATCTTCCAACAAAGTATGAAAGCAATAAAGCAAACTCTAAAAACTGTGCCAGAATCTACCAATTTTCTATAATTATTTTAGTGAGAAGATATAAGGAAGGAAAGTTCTAAGAATAAAAAATACAATTTTGTCAAAAAGGCAAGTCAATAGCTGAGGGCTCTCCTGCTGGCCCAAGGAGCAACCATGGCAAATGGAAGCATGAAAGGAGTTGCTCCACCCCAGCTGATAAGAGCCTGACCACAGCATCTCTAGCTGGCCACAAACTTATGAGTAAATAATCACTTCACTTTTTTGTGTGCTACTGGTTTTGAGTTTGTCTACTATTCAGCAATAGCAAAATAAAACAGAAGTTGGAACTCTTAGCTTCATTTTTATTTGAGAGTATTTAAAAGAAAGCTTTGGGAAATTAGAAATCCTTCTTATACTTTTTTTATAACCCCATCATAAAATCTTGTCCCACCCTTCCCCATCACAGCTACTGTCCCTAAAATGAGCTTTCAGAAATGTTTCCAAGTCAATATGGAGATTTCTCAATAAACTGAAATTAGAAATTCCATATGACCAAGTGATCCCTGCAAGGTATCTTCCCCAAAGAGCATAAGTTATCATAGTACAGTGATATTTGCATATCAATGTTTATAGCAGCACAACTCATGGTAGCTAAATTCTGGAAGCTGCCTGTATATCCATCAATAGATGATTGGAAAAAGACAATGTAATATCTATACATAATGGAATATTACTCTGCTGTAAAAAATGACAGATTTGAGACATTTGTGGGAAAAAGGATGCACCTGAAAAATATAACATTCTTTTTAAATTTTTTATTATTTTAAAAATTTTAAAAACTGAACAACAATGAAGACAAAATCAAAACAACACAAAAGCAACAAAAATGATACATGACCTCAAAACAAAAATAATAGAAATCTACAATGGTTGCTATATTACATACTCATATTGCTCAGCCCAACAGACATAAGAATGTAAGATTGCTGAAACAATAGACAGTAACAAGTAAAAAATAAATAAATAAAATAAAAACTAAAAACAAATTTTAAAACATTGGAAATGATGCAGAACTTCCTCATACAAGAGGGTAGGAGGGTGTCTCCATCCTCCACACACCCAGAGCAGACATGAGATTCTGGCTCAGAAGCCCTACACAGTGCTAACAGCAAGGTTCGCTGTTCCCTGCTCATGCTCTGCACCACCTGAACAGCAGGCAGTACACAAATTGCTGACAGCCTGGCTCGAGTCTGGGCATGCCCTGACCTCCTGGAGGTCACAGAAATAGGCCATCTGTGATCACTGCCAGTGCAGCCCATGTCTGGCTCCTGTGTGCACTCCAAGCTGCCTGGAGACATGGAAAAAGGCGGCCCACAAATTGTTGGTCCTACAGTTTGTGTCTGTGCTCTGCCTGCACCCTGAATGGCCTGGAGACCAGGACCAAGTGAATCATGGTCACCCCACCAGTGCAGCTCAGTTCTGGGCAATATACATGCCCTGAGCTGCCAGGTGACACTAGATCAGACAGTCTGCAATAAGGCAATATCGCGGTTCACATCTGACACCTGAGAGAACTAGGTGCACTTCACCATCTGCCTGAAGACCCACAGTAAGCAGCACAGTGCAGCAGACACCGAGGGGCAGGCCTGACCACCAGGAAAACTAGGGACACTAGGAACCTTTGCTGAGCTGCCAGGGAAAAGAGAGACTGAGCCCTCTGCCTCTGGCATCAAACATAAAAATGCAATCTCAGACCTCCACCCCACTAAGAACAAGTCCAGGAGACATAGATAAAAGAGAATGTGGTTAACACACACCTAAAATTTCTGAAATGATTGCAAGGGAAGTAAAGAGACAACTGCACGCAAACTACAAGATATCAGATAAGAAACAATCTCTCAGGCAAAAAGAGGAGTGACAACAGTAATGAAAGCTGGCTCAGCACATCCAGAGAAGACACAGATAAAAATAGACGAGCACAGGAAACTGAGGAAAGTGTGAAAGGAGCAATGTGGGAAGGAAAGGGTGCATCACACAGAGATCCAGGAAATCAAAATGTCCATCGAAAGCAGGCAAAACTGCTTGAATGAAGCAGAAGATAGGATTTCACATCTTAAAGACAGCATGGCAGCTAGTGATCATGAAAGAAAGGATCTCTTAAAATCAACAAGGAAGCAGGCAAACAAATTCAACAGTTGAAAAATGAGGCAGAAGAAATAATGTAAGATTAATAGGAGTCAATGAAACAGCAGCAGGTAACACAAATGACATAAAAAGAATATATGCAGAAATAATAGCATCCAGTGGTAAACCCCTACTATTTTATCTGTAATCTCGTATTTCTTTATTGCTTTTGTGTTAACAAATGCAAAGACAAAACTATTTAATACATCATCCATGGAGGTACAGCTCAGTGGGCTAAGTGCTTGCCGCTGAGTACTAGGGCCCTGAGTTCGATCCCCGGTCCCGGAAAAAAAAAAAAAAAAGTAATAATACCAGAAAATTTGCCAAGCACAGAAAAAGAATCTGATATACAGTAATGAGGCATATAGAAATCTAACGAGTCATAATCAAAATAAAACCACACCCAGACATATAGTAATGAAGATCCCAGATCTCCAGCAAAAGAACAGAATATTAAAAGCTGCTAGAGAAAAGAAACAGATCATCTATAAGGAAAGCCCATCAGAATCACAGCAGACTTCTCAACAAAAACTATTCAATCAAGCTTAGAGCAAAGTAGTACAGGTCCTGAGGCAAAATAGCTTCTGACCAAGATTGATGTATTCTGTAAAACTATCCTTCAAATATAATGGAGAAATAAAATATTTCCACAACAAAGAACAACTGAAGAACTTCATGAGTGCCAAATGAACGATACAAAAAAGTACTAAAAGATATTCTAGACAGAGAAAAAGGTGTCCACAATTTCAAGAAAAACAAGAGAAAGGAACCCTCAAGCAGAGCAAGCAATTAAACAGATCTCAAAAGTAGGAATCCAACAGCACGTAATAACATGTCAAGGATAAGCCAATGCATACCAGTTAAAACCATTAATGTAAATGGCCTCAATTCACCAGTCAAAAGAAACAGACTTGCAGAGTGGACTGAGAAACAAAATCCCACAATATGCTGTATGCAGGAAACACACTTTACTCAAAAGGAAATATATAGACTGAAAGTCAAAGGATGGAAAACAATTCTCCATACAACAGGAACCCAGAGAAAAGCAGGCATAGCTACTATGTTTGCAGACAACACAAACATCAAATACAAAACAATCAAAAGAGATAAGGAAGGTTACTACACTTGTTAGGGGAAAACTGCAAGAGGAATAGATAACAATACTAAACATATATGCATGAAATATTGGAGCGCTAACCTATACAAGACAAAGCTTAACAGACATGAAAAACCAAATGATTAATAACGCTATTGTAATAGAGGACCACAACACCCCTTTGACACTAAGAGACAGGTCAACTAGACAAAAAATCAGCAAAGAAATAACAGACTGGATCTAAGTCTGCAAACAAGTGGACTTAGTAGATTTATATAGAGTATTCCACCCTGCAACAACAGAATACACATTTTCCTCAGCTGTACATGGTGACTTTCTCTAAAATAGACTACATTCTAGCCCACAGAATATACCTACCTAATTGCAAAAGAATTGAAATTATCCCATGCGTATTATCTGACCACAGCACAGAGAAATTGGAAATTAAAGACAAAAAGAAATGTAAAAACTCAAACGCTTGGAAATTAAATAACAACTTACTGAACAACCAAAGGGTCACAGAAGAAATTTAAAAATACCTGAAAACAAACAGAAATGTAAATTCAACTTACCAGAATCTGTGGGATGCAATGAAAGCAGTCCTCAGAGGGAAATTTATAGTGGTGAACTCACACATAAGGAAAACAGAAAGAGAACAAATAAATAGCCTAATGCTGCACCTCAAATTTTTAGAAAAGAAAGAAAAAGTCAACTCCATCACCCAAAGAAGGGAGGAGATTATAAAGATCAGGGCAGAAATTAATGCAATTGAGAAAACAAAAACGCTACAAAAATATATGAATCAATGAGTTGGTTCTTTCAAAGAATAAGTAAGATTGATAACCCCCTAGCCAACCTTACCAAATAAAGAAAAGAATCAACCCAAATTCATGCAATAAGGAATGAAAAGGATGACATTATCACAGATCCTACAGAAATTCAGAAAATAATTAAAATCTAGTTTGAAACTTTTTACTCCCACAGGATAGAAAACTCAGAAGAAATGGTCAGATTCCTAGAAATGTATGAATTACCAAAACTGAATCAAGATATAAAAGTCATGAACAACACAATATCAATTAATGAGATTGAAAACCTAATTAAAAACTTACCAACAAAGAAAAGCCTAGGCTCTGATGGCTTCATAGCAGAATTCTACAAAAAATTCAGAGATTTATTGCCAACACTCCTCAAACTCTTCAATGAAATTGCAAAGGAAGCAATTCTCCCTAACTCATTTCTGGAGGCAAGTATTATCCTGATACCAAAAGCAGAGAAAGACCAACCAAGAAAGAGAACTACAGACCAATCTCCCTAATGACCATAGATGCAAAGATACTCAATAAAATACTAGCAAATAGAATGCAGTAAATTGTACACAATGACCAAGTTGGATTCATGCCAGGAATACAGGGATTGTTCAATATTTGCAAATCAATTAATGTTATATATCATACCAATATAGCCAAAGACAAAAACCATATGATCATCTCAATAGATGTAGGAAAAGCTTTCAACAAAGTCCAACATGCATTCATGATAAAAACCCTACAGAAAATAGGAACAGATGGTCTTTACCTGAACCTGATCAAGGCCATGTATGACAAACCAACAGCCAACATCAGTCTAAATGGACAAAAACTAAAAGCTTCCACTTTAAAGTCAGGAACAAGACAAGAATGTCCACTGTCACCAATCCTATTTAACATAGTTCTGGAAGCATTAGCCAGAGCAATTAGACAAGAGAGAGAAATAAAAGGAATGAGGATAGGAATGGAAGAAGTGAAATATTCACTATCTACAGATGACATGATATTTTACATGAAAGTTCCGAAAAACTCCACCAGAAGACTCCTTAAATTAATAAACACAGTCAGTAGTATAGCTGGATACAAAGTCAACAGTAAAACATCAGTAGCATTCCTATACACAAGCAAAAAACATACTGAGAAAGAAATTAAAAACCATAACTTTCACAACAGCATCCAAGAAACTGAAATATTTAGGAATCAATCTAATAAAAAAGAGATCTAGTCGATGAAAACTCCAATACTCTGAAAAAAAAGATTGAAGAGAATTTCAGTGAATGGAAAAATATTCCTTGCTCATGGATAGGAAGAACCAGCATTGTGAAAATGGCCATTCTACCAAAATTGTTGTATAGATTCAATGCAATTTCCACTAAAATTCCATTAACATACCTTACAGATGTAGAGAAAACATTCCTTAAATTTATCTGGAGCCAGAAGAGACCTGGAATAGCAAAAGCAACCCTGGGCAAAAAGCACAAGTCAGGTGGAATCACAATCCCTCATCTAAAACTACACTACAAAGCTACTATAATAAAATCAACATGGTACTGGCTAAAAAACAGACCTGAGGATCAATGGAACAGACTGCGAGAAACAACCACAAACACAAACACACTCAGCCACCTAATCTTTGACAAAGGGGCCAAACAATATCACTAGAAGAATGATAGCCTCTCTAATGAACGGTGCTGGAAAAGCTGGTTTGCCACCTGCCAAAGACTGAAAATAGACCCAAGTCTATCACCATGAACCAAACCCAAGTCAAATGGATCACAGATCTCAATATTAAAACAGAAACACTGTATCTTTTGGGAGAGAAAGTAGGTAAAAATCTTCAAGACAGGATTAGGCAGGGACTTCATGAAGAAAAACCAAACCACATGGGAAATGCTTCAAAGAATCAACAACTGGGATCTCACCCTACTGAAAAGTTTTTGCATATTAAAGAAATCACCAGCAGAGTGAAATCAAAACCCACAAATTGGGAAAAAATTTAGCTGACTATCACTCAGATAAAGGCCTTCCATCTAGAACACATGAAGAATTAAAAAACATCAGCCCCCCACAAATTCAAAGACCCAATCCAAAAATGGGCATCTGAGATGAATACATACTTCTCAGATAAAGAAATACAAATTTCAAATAAATACATGAGAAAATGTTCAACATCAAAACAACATTGATATTCCATCTCACTCCAATAAGAACGGCTACCATCAAGTAGTTAACCAATAATAAATGCTGGTGGGGCTGTGGAGAAATAGGAACTCTTCTTCACTGCTGGTGGGAATTCAGACTGGTGAAACCACTGTGGAAATCAGTTTGGAGATTCCTCAGCAAACTAGGTCTAGAGGTCCCATTCAATCCAGCTATTCCCCTTCTGTGTATTTTCCTAGAAGATCTGAAAACATCACAGTGATATATATGCACCCATGTTTATAGCAGCGCAATTTGTAATTGCTAAATTGTGGAAGCAACCCAAATGTCCATCCACTGAGAATTGGTAACTGTGGAATTTTTATATAATGGAATATTACTCAGCTATAAAGAAAGATAAACTTGAGGCTTTTATAGGTAAATGGTCTCAACTAGAGACCATACTTATAAGTGAAATGAATCAGACCTGCATGTGTAAGCAACATATTATCCCATTAGTGTAAGAACCTGAAAGGGTAAATAAAAATTAGGAGTGAAATGATAGGAAACTGCTCAAAACAAAAAGCAACTGGGATGAGGGAAAAGAGAAAAGAAAGAAGGAAAAAACTATGTATAAATGTATATACAGGAGAGCTAACATAGTTCTACTAGTGACATATGACTTTATTGAAAGGAACGGTTAATGATTCATTATTTGATCACTTTTGCATGTCTGTATTTATTTTCCTGAGAAACCACTTTGAAGTTATCAATATGTAATACAGCAACTATTGTTAATTTCCTGTCACCTTTATAACTCAGTATTGCTTGTATTGTTCTTGTGTTATTTGGTAAATGGATGTCTGTTTGTTAATATGTTTTTGATCTTTTATTTTTAAAATAAAAAAGAAAAGTAAAAACTATAAAAACTAATTCTATATTTCATACATTTGTGTAATTATTTCAAATTTCCTTTGAGATAAATAACTTCAATTTTTTTTATCTACATATTATATGCCTTCCTATTTGAACAGTTTTGTCATTTTCAGAAAGGACTCGAAAGCCAGCATTTTCTATGTGACTCAAGTATTTCACTCCTTCACAAACCAGAGTCATACCCAACACTTTTAACTGTAGACAAACGATGCCAAAAAAGTTATCACTAAAAAAGAATTTTCAGATTTAAATACAGATAAACTTAAAAGAAAAAAATTTAAATTAGGTAAAAGCACTTGGTGGAACATGTCTTCTTAATTTGGAATCTACACCGTCATCTCAACTAAAATATAAAGTATAACATATACATATTCACTCTTATGTGTGATATCAGATCTTCATTTTTCTTTCCTACTATCTGTAATATGACAGAAACAACTTTGAATTCAACCTAAATATTTCTAAGTTTAAAAATCCTTTATGAATAATATATTATTTATGTCATATTTCAAACTGAGTCTTGAGGTATACACAAAAGAAACTCACTGGAGAAATATAAGCCAACGCTAAAATTGGATGAAGAAATTATCTATTTAAAAGGCACATTTATTTAATAATTACTGAAAATCTACTACACATCTAGTACTGCTAGATGTCTTTAAACTGTCTTTTAAATTTATAGATGCAGAGTCTCATAGAACTTCATTCTAATTTTGACTTTATTTCAGATTTAGTTAATGCCTTGGAAAAAAATTAATCCATTGCTGAATGTCTTTTACTAAATTAATCTAATTCTTATGATTTCATAGATATTGTTATATTAATTAGCCTTATATTTGTTCTTTCTTAGATTAGTTCATCCTGATCTTATACTGGTAATTTCACCATTAAAAAATATTATAAATCCACTCTTGAAATTGTCTTAACTAGCAAAATTTTACTTCAGCAATCAGTGCTTTGTATAGATGTCTGGCTGCATTTTTTAAACAGGCTAATAGTCCTGTGTTGATAGTTTATGATTAATAATATCCTACAAAGATAGTGTGATACTTTGTACACATGAGGCTACATTATGATATTTGTCTCAATCTGTTGGGCCTCTATAATAAAATACCTTAACTGAGTAGATTATAGACAATAGAAATTTATTTCTCACAGTTGAAACAGCTAGAAAGTTCAATCAAGATCAAGTCACAAACAGGTTCTGTGTCTAGTGTGGGTTTGCTCCTCCACAGATGGACCCTTCTCAGCCCTCACGCAGGAGGGAACAAAATGACCTTCGTGGGCCCACCTCATACAGGCACTAATTCCACTCCCAAAGGCTCTGCTTTGTGACTTCATCACCCCACCAGAAGGTCTTCCTCCTAATAAACACGATCACTTTGGGGGTTAGGATTTTGACATATGAATTTGGAGGAAAACAAACTTATAACTAGGTCTAACATTTTAACTGTAAAGTTAATTTTGATCTTTTTCTAAATTTAATCGGAATGAAATAATCAAGCATTCATTTTTAAATTTAATCTGCTTTACTATTTCCAACTGACTTAATATTAGCTACTTTTTAAAAATGGTAATCAGTAAGGAAAATTCATATGCACGCAGCTTAAAATAAAAATTAGCAAGAGTGAAAAAAAATCACTGGGAAATTATAGGTTTCAAAATAGACTCAAATGGAAAGCTGGGGATATGGCTCAGTGGCATAGTGTCTGCCTGGCAAGCACAAGGTCCTGAATTTGATTTCCAGTACCAAAATAAGGTTCAAATTGAAAGGGAAAAAATTTACATTATGAGTAAACTATATGTATAAACTGTATGTAAAACTTCTCTTCAGTATTCAATAATGAATTTAACTTTATGTCCTAAGGTTGAATGCTTTCTAATTCTACAAAGAATATCCCAATGTAAAACTTCCTCCTTGGGCAATGCTGGACTTTGGCTAATTTTCAAGAATTTTATTCAATATAAAATATAGAAATATCAGGATAATCATATATGTTATAACAAGTTACCAGGTGCCACTCTCAGGTTCTAGTGTGATATTTATGTTGTATAGTCCATTCCATGATTCTTAGATTATAAAGAGGTTCAATTATAGGAGTCTTCTTACCATAGCTGGTACTTTCCTAGTTCTTTATGTTCTACTGGCATGGTGTTTAGTCAAGTTACCTAATCCATAAGGAATTCCACCAACCTGTGAATTCCAAAAAGCATGTTAAAAGAAAGGGTTAAAAGAATGTATCACTTATTTTTATCAATATTGTAGTTTATTAATATGTTTGCAATGAATCTCATCAATACTGCTATTATTAAATAGAAATATGTATGCATTAAAATAAAATTTTTACATAAGATATAAATAAAAAGGCTTTGGTCAATAATATATTACATTGGAAACAAAGTTTATTATGTGAACTTCTAGAAAAGGATGATGGGTTCCAATACATTATTTACACATGTTAGAGGTGAGTTGTTAGCAATACTATAGCATCAAATTCAGCCAGCAATCTTATTCTATGTCATAATCAGTAGAATGTAAACTCAATAACACATGAGCATAAGGTATTTATTCAATTATAGTTATTTTCTAACACTTTATTACTAATATAAAATGAAATAAAACACATTAGCTATAACTGTTTAACTTAATTATGTGGCAATTCTGGACTTACACATTTCCTAAGCAAAATAATCAACAATCTATTAAATAATAATCCTTCATTTGCATTGAAGATGTAAATTAATAGGCTAGAGGAAGCTTACAATCTAAAACTTTAATTAGCAATTAATCCTTATACTCTTTCTGATTTATAATATTTTATTCATTTAGATTCATTTAATAATTAAAGCTATATAACAGCAGCAACTTTTTTATACAAAAGGCACAAAGATTTATTTTTTCATTTTGATACATTACCATTTTTACTTCACAATTTTGTATTTAATATTTTAGAATTTGACACTTAATAGAAGTGGTGTTATTTATGGAGACATTAATTTACTAAGGAAACATCCATTCCCAACACACCCTATCTGTGAAACTACCTGTTTTCTGCTCTAAATGCTTAAGTTGGCATTTCTCCACTATTTTCCTCACAATATTATTTGTACCAAGTCACTTAAAAGAAAGTAGGTAGGGTCTATCACTTTCAAAAATAAAACAATCACAATCACAACTTGCACATATGCAAAAGCTTTCAAATACAGAAACATCTCAGCCAGCAGTATTACTAAGTGATTTTTATAGTTTTGAAGGTAAAAAATAATTTACTGTTATAATAATTATGCTATTGCTATACACATGGTCTTAGAAATTTTGATATAAGGAAGTTCCAAAGAATTTTGCAATTATTACTGTTTAGGGGATAGACATATTCAAGCATGAATAAAATTGCAATAAGTGAATAATTAATAATTAAATAATAATAACTTGAATAATTAAACATAAATCTGACAAAATATAACAAAATTCTCCTTATGAAAGGCCTCATAGAGTAGTAGGATTCGCACAGGTGTGAGGGCTAAGAATATGAGGAGGGTAGAACCTTTGAGAGATGAGCTAACAAATAGCTGGCTCTCCCTGGGCACATTTTTCTGATAATAGGCAGTACAATAAGAATTATGCTTGGACCTAACAGAGGGCTGCTGCTAAGGAACTGAGAAAGTATCTTATTGCCTTCTTATGACAGAATGATAAATATGCAGATCTGAGTACCTTGGAATGGAAAATCTTTTCCCCGTTAAGATATTTGCAAGAAGTAAAGGCAGGGAGGGTATACCGAAAAATATCTAAGCCACAAAAACGAAAACATAGAGGCATCAAAGATTATTGTTAAGAACCAGCTAGAAACAAGGTTCTCAATACATTAGGTTCACTTGAGGAAATTCCCAGAGGATTACACTTGAGAAAGTGGGAGAATCAGAGGTAAATGAAGCACGAGCCAAAAAAAACACTTAATCAGCACAGTACTGGGTTGGATTAAAACTCATCTCTTCTCTTATGCGTAGGCCTTCCTGGCGAAGTGTGAATGAAGCCTGTCTAGGAGGACACACTCCTTAGAGTCTCTACAGTGTTGCATACACTGTTGCATACAAACAGATGGAACTCCCTTAAAAATTACACAGCATTTCAAAAGACAGAGTTCATGATCAAATACCAAGAGAAAGAAATTAATAGAACATAGTAACAGACCAACAAATAATACAGATGTTAGAATTAGCAAGCAATGACTGAGATTAAGAATTCAACAGAGTGATATTTACAGTGATATTTATAGTAGTTGAAACTGAAAGAAAAGATTAGTAAACTGAAAGTTGAGTCAGTAAAAAAAAAATCTTAACTGATACATGAAAAAAAGACTGTACATTACTGAGGCATTCTAAGTTGTGTGGGGCATGGCAAGTATGTCTAACATAAATATTTATTACAGAATTCCAGAAAGAAATTGGAAAGGATACAATAAAAGAAATAGATGAAAGAATAACAGCAAAGAATCCTTTCAAACTGATGAAAGATATCAACCCAGAGATTTAACGCTCTGAAAACCTCATGCAAATGTATTAGAAAGAAACAATATTTTAGATATACCAAAAACAAAAACTAAAAGACAAAAAAGTCAATTTCTTTCACAGAAATGACAATATACCCAACAATTTATTTTTCAGTGGAAATAACAACCACTGAGATCATTTGGAATAAGGGAAGGATATTGTTAAAAGTAATGAAAGTTACTAACAATCTAAACCTCTATACCAAGAAAATCTTTCAAAAGTGATAAAATCAAGATATTTTCAGACTACCCAAACTTGTAGTAATTTACCAGCAACAGAACTGGAGCAGGAGAAACATGAAAAGGAGTTTTCTGGACTGAAGAAAAATTATTGCCGATGTAAACATGAAAATGCAGAAAGATATTAACCACAACAGAAAGTATAAATGTGTGGGTACATATCAGTAAAAATTTAGAGTATAGTGAAACAATAATACTCAAATATGTACTGTGTAGATATATATGTATTAATATGTAATTTTAAAATGTATTATAATAATTAAACAGAAACAGCAAAACGGAGCTATGATATTCTAAATTAGTATTATTAAAGTGCCTGGGACTTGGCATCAGCTCAGCCAGAGGAAGTCAGTTGCCTGACACACCCACCTACCATGTGGGAAGGGCACGCAGCATGGAAAGTACCCAGAACTCAGCAGCTGCCTTGGTGAGACTAACCCAAGTGTCTGTTCCGTTGCCCTACATCACAGGAAGCACTCCAGACCAGGCAACCTGCTAGGCCAGAGGAACCCAGGGTAAATCCACTGTACCAAGGGGACACACTTTGCATACAAACTCCTAATTTACAATTGGTTCTGTTACATAACTTTAGGCTTTGTTCCTATAGTCTAAAGTACAAAATCAACAGTTACTACAGTTTGTCAATTTCTAAATTTTGCTTGATGCTATCATTATTGCTAAATGTACTACTGTAACTAAAATGTCATATTGCTTGTAATCACTCCTCCCTTGGATAATGATATTGGGAGGCTCTGGTGTAAAAACCTCACCACGGCCCTGTACCTGAATACCAGAGACTGAGTCAAACAGAAACAAACATCTCACTCTCAGTTAATTGGAAAGGTAGGATCTTGAGACAGATACAAATGAAGAATCTCTGATATGAAGAAGATATCCCTGAAGAATGGACTTTTTCTAGAGAGTTTGATACTACCAATGTAGCTACCTCTACCATCACAAAAAATGGAACAAAAATTTATTTTGGAAATAGAAAACATGGAGACAAAGGAAGAAAATGCAATCTCAGACATCCAGGCTACTAAGAACAAGTCCAGGAGACACCAGCATACAAGAAGTTGGAAGTCACATACTTGGAAATTTCTGAAATGATACCAGCTGAAATAATGAAAAAACTCCAGGAGGCTGTAGAAAAAATGAGATCAGAAATAATCTCTCAGGTATAAAGAAAGAAAGGAAAGCCATAAGGAAAGAATTGCTGAGCCCATTTAAAGAACACACAGATAAAAAAATACAGCAGCATAGAAAAATGATGGAAAACTTGATTGAACAATATAGAAAAGAATTAGAATGCATAAAGCAGATTCAAATTAGGAAATTAAATTATTTAATTCCATGGAAAGTAGGCAAAACTGCTAAAAAAAAACTGAAGATACACTTTCAGACCTTGAAAACAGCATTGCAGTTAGGGAACATGAAAGGAACGATCTCATAAAAATAACAAGAAACCAATAAAATAACATTTCAACAGCTGCAAGATAAAGCAAATAAAAATATAAGACAGGTGTCAACAAAAAAGCAGGAGTCAACACAAGTGGTATAAAAACATTATTTACAGAAGTAATATCAGAAAATTTCCCAGGCATGGGAAAAGAATCTGATATAGAGGTCAATGACATACAGGACTACAATTAGCCTTAACCAAAATAAGTCTACACCCAGACATATAATAACCAAGATCCCAGAAATACAACACATGAACAGAATATTAAAAGCTATTAGACAAAAGAAACAGATCACCTACAAAGGAAAGCCCATCAGAATCACAGACTACTCAACACAAACAATCAAGTAAAAAGTGGCTTGGACTGAAGTATTTCAAGTTCTGAAAGAAAACAACTTCCAACCATGACTGATGTACCCGGAAAAACAATCTTTCAAAATTAATGGAAAATAAGCCATTCCTACAACCAAGAACAGCTAAAGAGAAATCTATCATCAAACCAACCCTACAAAGAATAGTGAAAGATATCTTAAAAGAGATAAAAATAACCACAATTCCAAGAACAACAACAACAACAAAAAAAAAGGAAGGCAAGTAATTAAACAGAGGGAGGAAAGTAGGGAACCAAGAGCAGTAAAATATAAGAAAGAAAAGCCAATACTTAGTTATAACCACCAATTTAAATGCAACAAGAACCCAGAAAATGCAGGGGTAGCTATTCTGATTGCAGAGAATGTGAACTTGAAACCAAGAATGATCAAAAGAGATGAAGATGGTCACTAAATACTTGTTAGGGTAAAACTTCAAGAGGAAGAGATAACAATCATAAATATCTATGCACCAAATACAGAAGCATCCAACTATTAAAGCCAAATTGTAACAGGTGGGAAAAATCAACTAAGCACTAACAAAGATGTAACAAGGATTTAACACCCCATTGTAACAAAGAGATAGTACAACTAGTCAAAAACTCAGCAAAGAAATAACACAACTAAACGAACTTTGTGAACAAATGGATTTGGTACACCTTTACAGTGTGTTCCACATAAAAATATCAGAGTACACATTCTTCTCAGCTGTGCATGGGACATTCTCTAAAATAGACCATATATTAGTCCATAGAATATGCTTAAGTACATTCAAAGGAATTGAAATTATCTCATGCATACTACTGGACCACATTGCAAAGAAATGGGAAATTAATGAAAAGAGAAATTGCAAAAACTCCATAAACACGTGAAAATTAAATAATACCCTCCTGAACAACCAGTGAATCACAGATGAAATTAAAGAAGAAATTAAACAATATTTACAATGAAACAAAAACACAGGTAAAATTTACAGGAACCTTTGGGATGCAATGAAAGCAGTCCTCAGAGGGAAATTTATACTGGTGAATTCCTACATCAGGAAATCAGACCAAGTGCAAATAAACAATCATACGCTGCCCCTCAAGCTCCTAGAGAAAAAAGAGTATGTCAAGCCCAAAGCCCAAATAAGGCAAGAAATCCAATGGAGACTAAGAAGGCAATACAAAGAGTTAATGAATCAAAGAGTTGGTTCTTTGAAAGGATAAACAAAACTAACAACCCCTAGCCAACCTTACCCAAAAAAAGAATCGAAAAATACAAATTTGTGTACTAAGGAATGAAAAGAATGAAATCACTACATATCCTGTAGAATTTCAGAAAATCCTCAGTACCTACTTTCAGAATCCTACTCTCATAGGATGGAAAACATACAGGAAATGGACTGATTCCTAGATACATATGAATTACCAAAGCTGAATCAAAAAGATAAAAATACTGAATAATGCAATATCAGCCAATGAAATTGAATATCTAATAAAACTTTACCAACAAAGAAATGCCCAGGTCCTGATGGATTCCTACCTGAAATCTATAAGAAATTCAGAAAAGATTTTACACCAATTCTTCTCAAACTCTTTAATGAAATTGAAAGGGAAGGAATTCTCCCTAACTTATTCCTGGAGGCAAGTATTTCCCTGATAGCAAAACCAGAGAAACACCCAAACAAAAAAGGAGTACTACAGGCCAATCTCCCTAATGAACATAGATGCAAAATTTCTTAATAAAATACTAGCAAACACAATGTAGCAAATCATCAAGAAGATTAATAAGATTATACACCATAAACCAGTGAGATTCATCCCAGGAATGCAGGAATACACACAAGTCAATCAATGTAATATATGATATCAATAGAGCCCAAAACAAAAATCACAAGATCATCTCAATAGATCCAGAAAAAGCTTTTGATAAGAGTCCAATATTCCTTTATGTTAAAGACTCTACAGAAAATGGAAATAGATGGTCTTTACCTCACTCTGATCAAAGCCATCTATGACAAACCAACAGCCAACATCTTACTAAATGGACAAAAACTAAAAGCTTTCACTTGAAAATCAGGAACAAGGGTGTCCCCACTCCTCTACAATGTACTTAGACCAGAGAGAGAAATATAGACAGTATAAACAATATAGACAAGAGAGAGAAATAAAAGGAATAAGGACAGGAAAGGGAGAAGGGAAATTATCATTATTCACAGATGACATGATACTCGACATAGAAGACCCCAAAAACTCCACCGATAGGCTTATAGATTTAATAACCAACCTCAGCAGCATAGCTGGGTACAAAGTCAACACTCAAACATCAATAGCATTCCTGTACACAAACAACAAACAGACTGAGAGAGAAATTAGGGAACCATACTTCCACAAGAGCCTAGAAAATATTAAATACTTAGGAAGCAGTCTTACAAAAGAAGTAAAAGATCTACACAGTGAAAATTGCAGTAATCTGAAAAAAGAGATTGAAGAGGATTTCAGAAATTGCAAAGATATTCCTTATTCATGGATAGGAAGAACCAACACTGTGAAAATGGCCATACTTCCAAAAACTGTTATATAGATTTACTGCCATCCTGATCAAAATACCATCAGCACAACTCACAGATCTAGAGAAAACATTCCTAAAATTCATTTGGAAACAGAAGAGATCTAGAATAGCAAAGGCAATCCTGGCCAACAAAGGCAATGCAGGCTGCGTCAAAGTCCCTGACTTGAAATTGTACTGCAAAGCTACTGTGATAAAACCAGCATGGTACTGGCAAAAGAAAAAAAAAAAAAAAGACCTGAAGATAAAGGGAACAGATTAGAAGATGCAGACACAACTGTAGCAGCAAAGCAGGCTGAATTCCACAGAAGACCAAAGAACTCTATTTAGGGCAAACAATTTACTGAATTTGAGGCAGGCCACCATGCATTTCACAACAAACAAGTTAGGAGGTGTCAGCCCCTGCTAGTCTTCGTTTAGTTGTTAAATATGTTTTGGGTTTCCATGGTTACAAGCTAGAATGTTACATTTGCTGACTCAGGTGGCCATGGGACCCTGGGTCAGTTCTTTGTCACATGTCTAACCATGATAGACGTTTTTCCCATTATGTTTTGTTTGTTTCCCTTTTTACAACCTATACATTTCTTTAGGGTTACAATGTTTACTAGGACCAGGGAAGGGATGAAACAACCCAGGCAGGGTCACAAATGGTTATCTAGGCCTGGGTGCTCCTTTTCTCAGGGAGACATTCCCGGGCAAAATGGACAGCAGAGTTAGCTTTCACAGTTTCCTGGGGAAGTTTTCCAGGACACATTTTAGGATTTTACTAAAACTATTCTATCTAAAATGATATGCTAAGATTCACTGCCCCCACAACCACAAACACACTCAGCATGTTATCTTTGACAAAGGGGCCAAACATGTTCATTGGAAGAAAGATACTCTTTAATAAATGGTGCTGGGCAAACTAGCTTTCCACATGCCTAAAACTAAAACTAGACTCATATCTATCACCATGCACTAAAGTCAAAATGGATCAAACATGTAAATATTAAAGCAGAAACATTAAATCTACCAGAAGAAAAATTAGGTAGAATGCTTGAAGACATCTGAGTAGACACAAAGTTCATGAACAAAACTCAAACTGCATGCTAAGTAAAGAATCAACAACTGGGATCTCATATTATTAAAAATCTGATGCACACAAAAGAAATCACCAACATAGCAAAAAGACAATGCAAAGACTGGGAAGCAATTTTAGCCAACTGTCCCTGAGACAAAAGAGTTCTATCTAGAATGTATAAAGAATTTTTTAAAAGCAGGCATCCCAAATTCAAAGACCCAATCCAAAAATGGGAATCTGAGATGAATACACACTTCTCAGATGAAGAAATACAAATGGTAAATATATATAAGAAAAAAATGTTCATCTTCATTGGCCATATGAGAAATGCAAATTAAAACAACACTAAGATTCCATTTCACCCCAGAAAGAATGGTTATCATCAAGAAATCTACCAATAACAATGCTGGTGGGGCTATAGAGAAAAAGAAACCCTTCCTCACTGCTGTTGGGAATATAGACTGGTGAAACCACTGTGGAAATCAATGTGGAGATTCCTCGCAAAGCTAGGATTAAAGGTCCCATTTGACTCAGCTATTCCCCTTCTAGGTATTTTCCCAAGAGAAATGAAAACATCACACCCCAGTGATATATGTGCACTCATGTTTACAGCAGCACAAGCTGTCATAGCTAAATCCTGGAAACAACCCAAATGTCCATCAAACGAGGAATGGATAAAAAGATGTAGTAGTTTTATACAATGAAGTATCACTCAGCTATAAAGATAAACTCGAGGTTTTTATAGGTAAATGGATGCCACTAGAGGCTATACTCACAAGGCATATAAATCAATTCACATGTGTAAACATCATATTGTCTTCCTTATATAAGAAGCTGAAAGAATAAGTAAGATCCAAAAGGTACTTATTTATGGGAGGAAAAAACACGAGCCTGAGGGACCCAAGTTGTTTACAATGCACAGTAAATATAACCTCTGCTTGGGACAGAGATACTCATACTATCTTCAGAAAGTGTTTGCTATATTATCATCAATGAAAGGTGAGTCCTGAACAAAATACACAGAACCACAAGATATTCAGAGGTAATTGTGTCTTAATAATAAAACATTAAGAAGATTGTTATGGTTTGTGTCTAGACATTCCCCCAAAGCCTCATGCAGTCATGGCAGGCAGGCTTTTCAGAGGACACTAAATCTGGAGTTTATGACTGACTGATTCATGATTCAGTGCCAGGATTAAAGGTGCTGGGATGAATAGCGGGCGATTGCTGGATGCATCCAGTGACTGGATTTCACTGCCCTAATCCCAGTAGGCTGGATGCAATATGAGGGACAGAAAGAGGCTTGTCTCCCCTCTCTGCATTGTGCTTTGGCTGCCTTTCTCTGCCATAAACTGTTGCCCTTTGCCATGTTCCACCCCGCCTTTGAGCCAACCAATTTGGGACTGAAACTGAGCTAAACAAATTTTCCTCCTTCACCTTTCGGTATTGGATGTTTTGTCTCACCAAAAGAGAAACAAAAACTAATACAAAATGTTAACATAGAAAACAAACTTTGGAGGGATATTTACATAGAAAATAAATCTGAAAAATAAGCTTCAGTAAAGATTTGAAACCTGGATTAGAGCACTCGTGCCTGGGAGACTTTCCCGCAGAGAGCCAGACCAGCTCAGTGGAGCTAAGGGAGCAGCTTTTCCAAGCTACACCGTGCTCTGCCCAGCCTTGTGCACCATTAGAGCGCCTGGGCCAGGGAGACATTTCCACAGACAGCCAGCAGAGCTAAGGGAGCACTTTTCCGAGGTACACTGTGCTCTGCCCAACCCTGAGCGCCATTAGAGCACCCGCATCCGTGAGACTTTCCCGCAGAGAGACAGACCAGCTCAGCAGAGCTACAGGAGCAGCTTTTCCTGAGGTACACCGTGCTCTGCCCCACCCTGGGTGCCATTAGAGCGCCGGCTCCCATGCAAGCGAGACTCTCCCACAGAGAGCCAGACCAGCTTGGTGGAGCTTCGGGAGCAACTTTTCCCGCGAGACTGTAGCTGAGTAAATAAACTCCACCAGAGCTGCGGCACCCACAAGACTTTCCTGAAGTTTCCCACACAGAGGGAGCCCAGCTTCATGGCAACAGTAGAGCAGGCTTTGCAGCGGACCTTTGACGGGTAAGGCCCACACCAGTGCTCTGCCCAGTAAGACAACTTTCCCATACCATCGCAGGTAGGCTCTGAGCCTGGTACCTCAGCAATCACCTGGGGTTCCTGGGCCCAGTGCTTCATGGTCAGCTAACATATGGGAATAAGTTTGATGTCCAAGTAAACTAGGGTTGCTAGAGTCATCCGTGAGCTGTCTGGGTGGTGTGCAGCTCAACACTTTTCATCTGGCATCCAAAATGACAAGACAGAGGAGCAAAACGCAGCCACAGAACTCAACCCTGCCCAGAACAAGTCCAGGAAACAATGATATAGGAGAACTAGGAAGCCACATGCCTGCAATTTTTGAAACCATTGCATCTGAAGTAAGGAAACAGCTCAGTCAGGCCATAGAAGAGATTAAAGCAGAAATAATCTCTCAGGAAAAAATGAAGTGAAAATAACAATGGAAGAAATGCTTCACACATACAGAGAAGAAGGAGATAAAAGAATAGAACATAGGAAACAAATGGAAACGTTACACAAACAATTTAGGAATGAATTAGAACTCATGAAACAGACTCAAAGAGATTGCCAGGAATTGAAAACTTCCACTGAAAGCCTACAAAACCGCTTTAATGAAGCTGAAGATAGAATTTCAGATCCTGAAGACAGCATGGCAGCTAGCGACCGTGAAAGGGAGGATCTCTTAAAGCCATCAAGGATCCAGGAACAATTAATCCAACAGCTCCAAGATGAGGCAAAAAGAAATAATATCTGAGTAATAGGAATCAATGAAACACTAGGAGGCAACACAAATGATATAAAAAGAACATTTGCAGAAATAATAGCAGAAAATTTCCCAAACACAGTAAGCGATACTGAAGTGCAGTTAAACAAAGCATACAGAACCCCAACAAGCCATAACCCAAATAAAGCCACACCCAGACATATAATAGTCAAGGTCCCAGACATCCAGCAAAAGAACACAATATTAAAAGCAGCTAGAGAAAAGAAACAGATCACCTATAAAGGAAAGCCCATCAGAATCACAGCAGACTTCTCAACAGAAACCATGAAATCAAGAAGAGCTTGGAGCAAGGTATTACAGATTCTGAGACAAAACAGCTTCCAACCCAGACTGATGTATCCTGCAAAACTATCCTTCAAATTCAATGGAGAAATAAAATATTTCCACGACAAAGAACAACTGAAGAACTTCATGAGTGCCAAACCAACATTACAAAAAGCACCAAAAGAAATTTTTGAGAGAAAAAAGAGACCACAATCTCAAGAATGACAATAGAAAGGAAGCTTTAAGCAGAACAAGCAAGGAAACAGCAAAAATAGGAAAGCAACAACAAGTAAAGAGCATGACAAGAATAAGTCAACATATAACAGTTGTAACCATTAATGTAAATGGCCTCAATTCATCAGTCAAAAGAAACAGACTGGCAGAGTGGGTTAAGAAACAAAATCCAACAATATGCTATATACAAGAAACACACTTTACTCAAATGGAAAACCACAGACTGAAAGTTAAAGAATGGAAAACAATTCTCCATGCAACACGTTCCCAGAAAAAAGCAGAAGTAGCTATTATGTTTGCAAACAATGTAAACTTCAATCCAAAAACAATCAAAAGAGATAAAGAAGGCCACTGCATACTAGTTAGGGGAAAGCTGCAAGAGGAAGAGATACCAATCCTAAACATTTATGCACCAAATACTGGAGCACCAAACTTTATAAGTCAAATCTCAACAGACATGAAGAACCGAATAATTAATAACACTATTGTAATAGGGGACCTAAACACCCCTTTGACGCAGAGACTGGCCAAAAACTCTGCAAAGAAATAACAGACCTCAACCAAAGGTGCGAACAAATGGACTTTAGTAGATGTATAGTGTTCCACCCTATAACATCAGAACACACATTTTTCTCAGCTGCACATGGGTCTTTCTCTAAAATAGACCACATTCTAGTCCATAGAGCATACCTACCTAAATGCAAAAGAATTGAAATAATCCAGTGTACATTATCTGATCACAGTGCAATGAGATTGGAAATTAATGACAAAGGGAACTCCAAAAACCCCATAAACACTTGGAAATTAGGAAACAACCTCCTGAATAACCAACGGGTCACACAACAAATTAAAGAAGAAATTTTAAAATACCAACAAACAAACGAAAATGCAAATACAACCTACTGGAATCTGTGGGATGCAATGAAAGCAGTTCTCAGAGAGAAATTCATACTGATGAACTCACATATTTTAAGAAAACAGAAAGAGCAAATAAATAGCCTAATGCCACACCTCAAACTTCTACAAAAAGAAGAACAAGCCAAACCAAGAGCCCAAAGAAGGAAGGAGATTATAAAACTCAGGGCAGAAATTAATGCAATTGAGATGAAGAAAACACCTCAAAAAATAAATGAATCAAAGAGTTGGTTCTTTGAAAGAATGAATAAAATTGATAAACCCCTAGCCAACCTTATCAAAAAAAGAAAGAATTCAAATTCATGCAATAATGAGTTAAAAGAATGAAATCACTACAGATCCCACAGAAATTTGAAAGATCATTAATACCTACTTTGAAAATCTTTACTTCCATAGGAGGGAAAACTCAGAAGAAATGGACAGATTTCTAGAAATGTCTGAACTACCAAAACTGAATGAGGAATATACAAAAATCCTGAAAATGTCATTAAAAACTTACTGACAAAAAAAGCCTAGGCCCTGATGGATTCACAGCAGAAGTCTATAAAACATTCAGCAAAGATTTAATGCCAACACTCCACAAACTCTTCAATGAAATTGAAAAGAAAGCAATTCTCCCTAATTCATTTCTGGAGGCAAGTATTATACTGATACCAAAACCAGAGAAGGACCCAACAAAGAAAGAGAACTATAGGCCAATATCTCTAATGAACATAGATGCAAAGATACTCAGCAAAATACTAGCAAATAGAATGCAGCAACTCATAAGGAAAATTATACAACATGATCGGGTTGGATTTATCCCAGGAATAAAGGGATGGTTCAATATTCGCAAATCAATTAATGTAATACATCATATCAATAGAGTCAAAGACAAAAACCACATTATCATCTCAATAGATGCGGAAAAAGCTTTCGATAAAGTCCAACATGCATTCATATTAAAAACTCTAGAAAAATAGCAATAGATGGCCTTTACCTCAATCTGATCAAAGCCATCTATGACAAACCAAGAGCCAACATCAGTCTAAATGGACAAAAACTGAAAGCTTTCACTTAAAACTCAGAAACAACACAAGGATGTCCACTGTCACCATTCCTATTCAACATAGTTCTGGAAGTATTAGCCAGAGCAATTAGACAAGATGGAGAAATAAAAGGAATAAGGATAGGAAAGGAAGAAGTAAAACTATCAGTATTTGCAGATGACATGACTCTTTATATGGAAGACCCCAAAAACTCCACAAGAGCACTCCTTCAATTAATTGACAAATTCAGCAGAGTAGCTGGATACAAAGTCGACACCCAAAAATCAATAGCATTCCAATACAAAAACAACGAACAGTCTGAGAGAGAAATTAAGGAAACCATACCTTTTACAATAGCATCCAAGAAATTGAAATATTTAGGAATCAATCTAACAAAGGATGTTAAGATTTATTCAATGAAAACTACAGTACTCTGAAAAAAGAGATTGATGAGGATTTCAATAAATGGAAAAACATCCCCTGCTCATGGTTAGGAAAAACTAACATTGTTAAAATGGCCATACTATCAAAATTGCTATACAGGTTCAATGCAATTCCCATTAAGCTACCATTAGCATACATCACAGATCTAGAGAAAACATTCCTTAAATTCGTTTGGAACCAAAAGAGACCCAGGATAGCAAAAGCAATCCTGGAAGCCCAGGGGCTGGCAGGAAAGGGCAGGGGCCCAGGGCTCCCGCTGGACTCGACGGTGACTGGGAAGGAGAGTGGTGATGAAGCATAACACTGATGTGTGGAAGGATTGATGTCAGCCCTAGATCTTATTTTGCCACGGAAATAGATGCTGAAGTCAATGAATGAGAAGTAGAGACCCATCTACTGAGGCCTGTGCTGCATGATTGCAAAGCTGCATTCTCATTATGTGGTGTGTGCTTTTAGCATTCACCCCGCACACATGAAAGCTATTGTTGATGGAAGCCAAGAGGTGAACAGGGTGCCATGTACATATTGTTCAATGTTCAAATGTGGGTAAACATACCTGTCTCCTCCAAAATTTACCAGTTCTTCATGGTGAAACAAGTGACCCCAGACTGGGATCTTTCTAGAGACTGGATAAGACATGAGTCCTGCTTTGCACCAGGCATGCTTCAGGGTGCTAACGAGTTAAAACATACCCAAGCGACTTCCGGGAAGATGGCGACCAGGTGAGCGGCAGAGGGAATCTCTCCCAGAGACGGATCCTTTGCGCGCTGCTGCCCGGTCCGCGGAAGCAAAATTCCAACTGATTGGGCTGCTCTCCGCAGCCTGAGCATTAAAGGGCCGGCTGGACAAGCCGCGCGGCGAGAAGTGGGCGGATCCTGAGAGCTGGGCGCCCGAGGGATCGGTGCTACACTTGAGCCACAGCTCGGTTCAAATCGCGTACAGCCGAGAGAGCGATTGTGGCGGGACGGACCCTTCCAGCTCCTGAACCCAATCGGCTCGGAGGTGGCTGTAACCAGGATTTGTTGGAGGCGGCAGAGCAGAGTAAACTCAGAGAACGCGCTACTCAGGCAGATTGCGCCAATCTGGGCAGTGGTCCGGGATCCCGCTCAGAGCCCCGCCCCCGCAGCCGGCGCCACACGAACTGTGGCAGCTGCGGTCAGCAGGATTTCTGAGTCAGGAAGAAGCTCCATCCAGGGAGGTACATCTAAACGGCATTCCTGTCTGCACGATCCCAGGGTGAGTGGATTCGGCACCCTGAACGGCTTTTCCTGAGTCGGGAAGAAGCTCTGCCCAGCGAGGGTCATCCAAGCAGCTTTACTGACTGCAGGATCCCCCGGGTAGGAAGAGCTAGCTAGGCACCCTGACGGGATTTGTGAGGGGGGAAGGAGCTCCACCCAGGGAGGAACACCTGAGTGGCCTGCCTGCAAGGTCCCTGCGGCGGCGAGCTGTTTATGCACCCCAGCCAGGTCTCGGGGTAGGGAGTAGAATTGGAAATCTCAGCAGACAGCTTAAGGGACATTCTCCCAAAGAGAAGTAACCATTGGAGCAGCCTCTGCAGCAGACCTTTGCCTGCTGAACTGCCTGGGCAATTTATAGCTCCACATTTTGAATCTGATACCCAAAAATGGGAAAACAGAGGAACAAATAGCAGTCTCAAAACTCAACCCCGCCCAGAACAAGTTTTGAATGCGAGGATACAGGGGAACCAGGAAGCCACATAACTGCAAGTTCTGAAACGATCGCATCTGAAATGGAACAACTCCAACAGGCCATAAAAGAGCTTAAAGCAGAAATAAGCCACATACCTGCAATGATCTCTCAGACAAAAAACGAGCTGAAAACAATGATGGAAGAAATGTTCCATACACATACAGAAGAAATAGACAAAAGATTAGAAGAAAATACGAAACAAATGGAAACGTTATAAGAGCAATTTAGGAATGAATTACCAAGAATGAAACAGGTCCAAAAAGAAAGCCAGGATTTGAAAAATTACGCTGAAAGCATGCAAAACCGTTTAAATGAAACCAAAGATAGAATTTCAGAACTTGAAGACAGCATGGCAGCTTATGAGCATGAAAGCAAGAATCTCATGATATCATCAAAGACACAAGAAAACTCAATCCAACAGCTCCAAGATGAGGCAAAACGTAACAATATTCGAGTTATAGGAGTGTGTGAAACAGCAGGAGATCTCACAAACGATATAAAAAGAATATTTACTGAAATAATAGCAGAAAATTTCCCAAACAAGGTAAAAGATACTGAAGTTCAGTTAATCGAGGCATATAGAACCCCAATGACCCATAACCCAAAGAAAAACACACACAGGCATATAATAGTCAAGATCCCAGATATCCAGCAAAAGAACACAGTATTAAAAGATGCCAGAGAAATGAAACAGATCACCTATAAAGGAAAGCCCATCAGAATCACAGCAGACTTCTCAACGGAAACCATGAAATCAAGAAAAGCTTGGAGCGAGATACTACAGATTATGAGACAAAACAACTTCCAACCCAGACTGATGTATCCTGCAAAATTATCCCTCAAATTCAATGGAGAAATAAAATATTTCCACGACACAGAACAACTGAAGAACTTCATGAGTACCAAACCAGCATTGGAAAAAGCACTAAAAGATATTCTAGACAGAGAAAAAAGAGACCACAATCCCAAGAACAGCGATAGAACTAACTCCAAAAAGAGAACAAGTAATTAAACAGTCAGCAAAAGAAGGAAAACATCAAGTAAATAACATGACAAGAATAAGCCAACATATAACCATGATAACCATTAATGTAAATGGCCTCAACTCAAAAGTCAAAAGGAAAATATTGGAAGAGTGGATTAAGGAACAAAATCCAACGATATGCTGTATACAGGAAACACATTTTACTCAAAAAGAAATCCACAGGTTGAAAGTTCAAGGTTGGAAAACAATTCTCCATGCAACAGGTCCCCAAAAAAAAGCAGGGGTAGCTATTATGTTTGCAAACAATGTAAACTTCAAACCAAAAACAATCAAAAGAGATAAAGAAGGTAACTACATATTAGTTAGGGGAAAGCTGCAAGAGGAAGAGATACCAATCCTAAACATTTATGCACCAAACCATGGAGCACCTAACTTTACAAGTCAAATCTTGACAGACGTAAAAAATCAAATAACTAATAACACAATTGTAATAGGGGTCCTAAACACCCCTCTGACGCAAAGAGACAGGTCAACCGGACAGAAACTCAGCAAAGAAATAACAGACCTGAACCAAAAGTGTGAACAAATGGACTTAGTAGATGTATACAGAGTGTTCCACCCCACAACATCAGAATACACATTTTTCTCAGCTGCACATGGGTCTTTCTCCAAAATAGACCACATTCTAGTCCATAGAGCATATCTACCTAAATGCAAAAGAATTCAAATTATCCCATGCATATTATTGGACCACAGTGCAATAAAATTGGAAATTAATGACAAAGAGAACTCCAAAAACCACATCAACATGTGGAAATTAGACAACAACCTAATGAATAATCAATGGGTAACACAAGAAATTAAAGAAGAAATTAAAAATTACCTACAAATAAATGAAAACGCAAGTTCAACCTATTGGAATCTGTGGGATGCAATGAAAGCAGTCCTCAGAAGGAAATTTATAGCAATGAAATCATATACAAAGAAAATAGAAAGACAGCAAATAAATAACCTAATGATGCACCTCAAACTCTTAGAAAAAGAGCAACAAGCCAAACCAAGAGTTCAAAGAAGGGAGGAGATTATAAAACTCAGGGCAGAAATTAATGAAATAGAGATGAAGAAAACTCTACAAAAAATTAGTGAATCAAAGAGTTGGTTCTTCGAAAGAGTAAATAAAATTGATAAACCCCTAGCCAACCTTATCAAAAAAAGAAGGGAAAGATCTCAAATTCATGCAATAAGGAATGAAAAGGAGGAAGTCACTACAGATCCAAAAGAAATACAAAAGATCATTAATACCTACTTT
>PVLD010012468.1:0-31497 GCA_004027595.1 Dinomys branickii | reverse complement strand
ACTTACCCACAAAGAAAAGCCCAGGCCCTGATAGATTCACAGCAGAATTCTATAAAACATTTAGAGAAGATCTAATGCCAACACTCCTCAAACTCTTGAATGAAATCGAAAAGGAAGCAACTCTCCCCAACACATTTCTGGAGGCAAGTATTATACTGATACCAAAACCAGAGAGAGACCCAACCAAGAAAGAGAGCTACAGGCCAATCTCACTAATGAACATAGATGCAAAGATACTGAACCAAATACTGGCAAATAGATTACAGCAAATCATAAGGAAAATTATACACCACGACCAGGTAGGATTCATTCCAGGAATGCAGGGATGGTTCAATATTCGCAAATCAATTAATGTAATACACTATATTAATACAGTCAAAGACAAAATCCACATAATCATCTCAATAGATGCAGAGAAGGCTTTCGATGAAGTCCAACATACATTCATGTTAAAAACCTTAGAAAACATAGGAATAGATGGCCTCTACCTCAATCTGATCAAAGCCATCTACAACAAACCAACAGCCAACATCATACTAAAAGGACATAAACTGAAAACTTTCACTTTAAAGTCAGGAACAAGACAAGGATGTCCATTGTCACCACTCCTATTCAACATAGTTCTGGAAGCATTAGCCCCAGCAATCAGACAAGAGAGAGAAAAAAAGGAATAAGGATAGGAAAGGAAGAAGTCAAACTATCACTATTGGCAGATGACATGATACTATACATAGAGGACCCCAAAAACTCCACAAGAAAACTCCTGGACTTAATTGACAAATTCGGCAGCATAGCCGGATACAAAGTCAACACCCAAAAATCAATAGCATTCCTATACACGAACAACAAACAGACTGAGAGAGAAATTGAGGAAACCATATCCTCTACAATAGCAACCAAGAAATTGAAATACTTAGGAATCAATCTAAAAAAGAATGTGAAAGATTTATCCAGTGAAAACTACAATACTCTGAAAAAGGAGATCGAAGAGGATTTCAATAAATGGAAAAACATACGCTGCTCATGGTTAGGAAGAACTAACATTGTAAAAATGGCCATACTACCAAAACTGTTGTACAGATTCAGTGCAATTCCCATCAAACTACCGTTAACATACCTCACAGATCTAGAGAAAATATGCCTCAAATTCATCTGGAACCAGAAGAGACCCAGAATAGCAAAAGCAATCCTGGGCAATAAGGACAACTCAGGTGGAATAACAATCCCTGGCCTGAAATTATACTACAAAGGTACTGTAATAAAATCAACCTGGTACTGGCTAAAAAGCAGACCTGAGGATCAATGGAACAAACTGGAAGATGGAACCACAAGAAAAAACACATTCAGCTACCTAATATTTGACAAAGGGGTCAACCAAACACACTGGGAAAAAGAAGGCCTGTTTAATAAATGGTGCTGGAAAAACTGGCTTGCCTCTTGCCGAAAACTGAAAATAGAACCCAGTCTATCACCATGGACCAAACTCAGGTCAAAATGGATCACAGATCTAAACATTAAAACAGAAACTCTAAATATATTGGAAGAGAAAGTAGGTAAAAATCTTGAAGACATAGGAGTAGGCAGAGAGTTCATGAACAAAAATGAAACTGCAAGGGAAACACTTCAAAGAATCAATAATTGAGACCTCATTCGACTGAAAAGTTTTTGTACATCTAAAGAAATCACCAGCAAAGTAAAAAGAAAACCCACAAATTGGGAAAAAATCCTAGCTGCTATCCCTCAGACAAAGGTCTTCTATCTAGAACATACAAAGAATTAAAAAACATGTACCTGTCCAAATTCAAAGGCCCAATCCAGAAATGGGCATCTGAGATGAATACACAATTCTCAGACAAAGAAATGCAAATGGCAAATAAATATATGAGAAAATGTTCCACATCCTTAGTCATTCGAGAAATGCAAATAAAAACAACATCAAGATTTCATCTCACCCCAGTAAGACTCGCCAGTATAAAAAAGTCATCCAATAACAGATGCTGGCGAGGCTGTGGAGAAATAGGGACTCTATTACACTGCTGGTGGGAATGCAGACTGGTGCAACCACTGTGGAGAGCCATTTGGAGATTTCTCAGCAAACTAGGTCTAGAGGTTCCATTCAAAGCAGCTATTCCTCTTCTGGGTATTTTCCCAGAAGATCTGAAAACATTATATCACTCTGATATATGTGCACCCATGTTTATAGCAGCACAATTTGTAGTAGCTAAAATGTGGAAGCAACCCAAGTGTCCATCCACAGAAGACTGGATTAAAAAATTGTGGCATTTTTATATAATGGAATATTATTCGGCTATAAAGAAAGACAGTTTTGTGGACTTTGTAGGCAAGTGGTCAAAACTGGAGTCCATACTCATAAGTGAAATAAATCAGCAGTACATGTGCAAGCAACGTATTGTACCACTGGTGTAAGAACCCGAGGGTGGGAATATAAACTAAGAGACATGAAGGAAATCTGTTCAAAAACAAAGAACAGATGGGAAGAGGGAAAGGAGAAAAGAAAGAGACAAAAATGTATGTATGTATATATGAATATACATATATGCAGGAGGACTAACATGGTTCTACTATTGTATTATATCACTTAATGCTAAGGAATAATTGATGACGGGTTATTTGATCAGTCTTGTATGTCTGTATGTGTTATCCTGAATACACACTTCGAAGATATCAATATGCAAAGCAGCAACTATTGGTGGGGTTTTTTTGTTTGTTTGTTTTGTTTTTTGTTTTTGGGGGTTTTTTTTGTTTTTTGTGTTTTTCTGTTGTTGAGAGGATTAATTGTCTGACCAATTTTGCATGTCTGTATATGGGTTCATATATATATACACTTCGAAGATATCAATGGATAAAGCAATAGCCACTGTTGAGATCATGTCACCTTGTCTGTAGATCAGTTGTGATTGTGCTATTTTTATGCTAATTTGTGTCTGTTTGTTAATATGTTGTTGTGCTTTTATTTAAAAAAAAATCAATCCTGGACAACAAGGAGAATTCAGGTGGAATAACAATCCCTGACCTGAAATTATACTACAAAGCTACTGTAATAAAATCAACCTGGTGCTGGCTAAAAAACAGACCTGAGTATCAATGGAGCAGACTGGAAGATGCAGCCATAACCCCAAAAACACTCAGCCACGTAATATTTGACAAAGGGTTCAAACAAACTCACTGGAAAAAAGATAGCCTGTTTAATAAATGGTGCTGGAAAAATCGGCTTGCCTCTTGCTGAAGACTAAAAATAGATCCAAGTCTATCACTATGCACCAAACTCATGTCAAAATGGATCACAGATCTCAATATTAAAACAAAAACTCTAAATCTATTGGAAGAGAAAGTAAGTAAAACTCTTGAAGACGTAGGAGTAGGCAGAGATTTCATGATCAAAAATGAAACTGCAAGGGAAACACCCCAAAGAATCAATAACTGGGACCTCATCTTACTGAAAAGTTTTTGCACATCTAAAGAAATCACCAGCAGAATGAAAAAAACCCCACAAATTGGGAAAAAAAATCCTAGCTGGCTGTCTCTCGGACAAAGGTCTTCTATCCAGAACATATATAGAATTACAAAACATGAACTTGTCCAAATTCAAAGACCCAATCCAGAAATGGACATCTGAGATGAATACACACTTCTCAGATAAAGAAATACAAATGGCAAATAAATATATGAGAAAATGTTCTACATCTTTAGTCATTCGAGAAATGCAAATACAAACAACATTGAGATTTCATCTCACCCCAGTAAGATTGGCCAGCATTAAGAAATCATCCAATAACAAATGCTGGTGAGGCTGTGGAGAAATAGGAACTCTTCTTCACTGTTGCTGGGAATGCGGCCTGGTGAAATCACTGTGGAGATTGGTTTCAAGATTCCTTAGCAAACTTGGTCTTAGAGGTCCCATTTAATCCAGCTATTCCTCTCTGGATATTTTCCCAGAAGATCTGAAAGCATCACATCACCGTGGTATATGTGCACCCATGTTTATAGCAGCACAATTTGTAATAACCAAATTGTGGAAGCAACCCAAATGTTCATGCACAGAGGACTGGATAAAAAAACTGTGGCATTTTTATATAATGGGATATTACTCAGCTATGAAGAAGGATTGATTTGGGGCTTTTGTAGGCAAATGCTCACAATTGGACACCATGCTCGTAAGTGAAATAAATCAGAGGTTTATGTGCAGGCAACATATTGTATCACTAGTGTAGGAATCTGAAGGTAGGAATGTGGATTGGGGGGTATGAAGGGCATCTGCTCAAAGGTAGGGAGCAGGTAGGATGGGGGGAGGAAGAAAAGGAAGAAAGGGACAAATAAGTATCTATGTATGTGTATGCAGGATGACTAATATGGTGCCACTGTTGACCTGTGTCCCTTTTTGGGGAGGAATAGTTCATAATTGTTTAAGCAAGATTGTATGTCTCTATGTGATTTCAGAAACATGCACTTTGAAGTTATCAATGTGTGGTGCAGCAACCATTGGTGAACTGCTGTTGCTTTGTCTGTAATTCAATTTTGATTGTACTGCTCTTGTGCTACTTTGTGTCTTTTTGTTAATATTTTCTTTTTTTGTTGTTTTTTTTGTTTTCTTTGTTTTTTATACTTTTAAAAATTAAAAAAAAGAAACACTTCATTTCCTCTAGTGTTTATATGATCAAAAGGATATGGTTATAACAATTATTGGTATGGACATACTGAAATTAGAAGTCTTACACTGGTCCTTGAGATCTAAAATGATACAGACACTTTGGAAACAATCTGGAATTTCTTCCAGTTGTTCAATATAGTATTATCATATTACCCAATAATTATAAACTTACCTATGTACCAGAAGGAAATAAAGACATATGTCCACACAAAATATTATATATGAATGTCAGCAGCATTATATATTAAATTCAAAAAGTATAAGCAAAAAAAATTTGAAACCTGAAAAAATTTGTCTAAAAATGTTAATTTAATCTCACAAATATGATTTCTATGTATAATCAAAACAGTTCAAGTATCAGTACAAAATATTTACATAATTCCTCCTTCAACTTGTGAAGCATATTATACTCGTTTGTTTTGTTTTCATTGTTACAGCTATTAGTCTCATCATAAAATCATATTATACATTAAAACTGTACTAAGCCAAAAGCTAGTTTATTATATCCACTAAACTGAAATCTGAAACAATGACTCTCATCTACTGGTCTTGATAGTTTACCCTACATTAGTTACTAAGACCTTTTTCTACATTAAAAAACTTACCATTACCTGGTTAATCCTCCCTTGTCTTCAACTGTATGTACTGAATATTTCATTTCTTAGTTTGAATTTTTGTGCTTTCACCATTCTGATTACCTTTGCCCTTCAATGAATACATCCCTAGTATACACTTTTACAAATGCTACATTTTCTCTATCTAGAACTTTCTTTCTACCATTTCTGTACTATTTAACATGTTCATTCCTCTAGTCTCCTAACCAAATGGAATGTAGTCATAAAACTGTTTAGTGTCCTTGTCTACTAACCTATTATCACATATAATTTTAAGAGAACTCTAAAATATGAAGAAGATTGTTTTGGTATCGACATATTACCTGATAATCACAAGGCCCAGGAGTAGTACAAGCTCCTTTCTGAACCAGGAGCAAAGATCGAGGACTAGAAGAGCGAAACGCACTTTTGTTTTGTTTCTTCAGGCAGATATTTCGAATATTGGCGATGACAGCATTGTTTAGGACATTATAAAATGCAGGACCTGAGATATAAGAATACTTATATAAGAATGTATATACTTTTTATTTTTTAACTGAATAGCTTTCATTTGTTTTTAGAAACAGCTCTCCAATGCTTGGAATGCAAAATGATACGGACACTTTAAAAGTTCAAATTGTTGCAAAGTTAAAAGTATTGTTACCATAGACCTAGAAATTCTATTCTCAAGCATTTTCTGAAAAGAAATTAAGACAACTTAAATGTTCATCTCCTGATGAACAAGTAAACAAAATATGCCATAATAATGGAATATGGCTCAGCAGTAAAAGGAAAGATAAATTTAATGTGAATTAATTTTGAAAACATGATACCAAGTAAAATAAAAGTCTTAATAATGTATGATTCCATTCATATGAAATTTTGGAAAAACGTAAATTCATACGGCCAGCACCAGTTGCCTGGGCGAGGAGTGGAGGGAGAGGTTAACTGCAAAGGCACAGCAGGCAACCTTTTAGGATGGATGAAAATGTTCCAAAAGTTGACTGCAGGGATGTTTCCAGTGTGGAAGAAAGTTCCCGCTGTGACTCCCTGCTGTGGCTCAGACACCATCTTCTACTCTGTCGCCTTGCTGACGTGCCAAGAAAATGACTCATGGAGAAGGAATATCCTAAGAACTGGAAAAACTGAACTCTTCATTGGTAGAATGGTATGGTCTAAACCGGTCTACACTGGACCAAGAGCTGTAAAAGTAAGTTTTTCCCCTAGTCGTAATTCTTGATAAGCAACCTAAATTACCCATTTAAACTTCGTCTTTTCAGGACAGGTATGAGAGCCTATAATCCTAGCACTTGGGAGGCTGAGGCAGAAGGATGGCTGTGAGTTCAAGGCCAGCCTGAGCTACATAGTAAGTTCAAAGCCTGCCTGCCCTAGTGAGGCCTGTCTCAAAAAAAAATTAAAATTAAAAAAATATATAAATAAATAAATAAATAAACTTCCTCTTTTTACCATTCAAAGAACTGTCTAATCTTCTGCTTAATAGAACATATTCTGGGATAAAGGAAAGGAGAAAAAGAAAAAGAGAAGGAAGGGGAAAAAAAATATATATATATATATACACACACACACAAGATAGCTAAGATAATTGTACTGCTGATTTCTACTGGTTTACTGAAAGGAACAGTTAGTGCTTAAATTTTTTGACCAATTTTTCATACTTATATCTGGCAATCTGAACAACTAATTTGAATACAACAACATGCAATATAACAACCATTGGTGCATTACTATCAGCTTGTTTTGTGAAAATCTGTATCATTTCTAATGTTTTCTTTATTGTTTTTATTTTCTTCAAAATAAAAAAAAATTTAAGTAGAACACATTCTGGTCTCTAGTAATATCCACACCCCCTAGATTGTAATTCTAAGACCCCAAATAAATTCTTTTTTACTTAATATGAGCCTTTATGGATGATGCTTAATACATACATTCACCAAAAATCATCAAATTTTACACTTAAAATAAATAACTTTTATTGTGAACAAGCCACAACACAATAGAAAAAAATGTTTAGAGGTTGGTGCAGCAGCATCAAAATGAATTTGACAAAATAAAAGTCACTTGTCACCCAACCTCCCTATTATGGCAGTTATTTTAACTTTTGCCTTTAGTTTTGGTACATAATTATGATATGGACTATTTCTACAGTGGCAGTCTAAATGAATATAGTTTTATATATTTTCATTCAAAATAATACAAACATGTTTCTATGCTGTTAAAAAAGTTTTTATCAGGTCAGTCAATATTTGAGGCAAATATTTGAGTATGTCCTCTATAATTCAGTATTTTAAAAATATCACTTCAGGGAGCCTTAATATCCATTACATGTAATATAATATACTTGAAGGAACACTTAGCTTGGTTGTACTCCTGTTACATGGTTTCTATTAAATTAACTCTGCAATTTAATATGCATGAAATTTCACTTAAGTCTCACTTGTTTTTCTAAGCTTCAAGTCTCTCATCTAAAAATATATGCTCACTACTAAATATAAATTTACCACCTCACCAGTTATTTTGTTAATATTCAACAATAAAGGAAACATTGTGTTGATTTATACTCCGGTGCAATTTCTTTTGTCATCACAAGAGAAAAAATCATTTATAGAGGTTGTCTAAGTAGCTCTAGGCTATATAATACTTTAGTTCAATCCAGATTTAAAAGTGATCAAGTCATTCCTTCAGTAAATCCTTATTTGGACACGCCTAAAGTTTTTCGCAAGTGGCATATAAATTCATCACAATTTTTAAGTACTACATTTCTAAAATCCATTCCCCAAATGTCTATACCAACTCTCAAAAAACCTAAGTGCTAAAAAACCGAAGTTATTCCTACTGTCTTACAGCATTTCTTCCACTGGCAATGTTTAGGAAGAAGACAAATCAAACATGTAATAAAAAACTATTTCAGCCACCACTGAAGTTATTTAAAAAGATAAGAAAATTACATCCTTCTCCGTTCTGGCACAAGAGAACAACCTAAAATTGCAGATAAGGCTATACACCTGACCATAGTGTATCTTTAGGACTAGGGATCCTCAGGGCATATACATCTCAGGATTTATCCTTCCAAGTTCCTGACCAAAAAAGCCTATGACCCTATGATTCACTCATCTTAGAAGTTTCTCAGACTCATTTCCTGGTCATTAAGTGAAGAAATGTCCAGGAAGTGTTGATGGTATCTGCTAAGCGAGAATTAGAAGATGCAGGGGTGCCTTGCAGCAGTAATTTACAACTATTTACTAGGTGTCTAATCTATTTACTAGGTGATAGCTACATGAAAAGAAACCAAAATTTCATGATGGCTGTTATGCTTTGTGTCTGGATGTCCCCCTAAAGTCTCATGCAGTCCTGGGATGGGCTTCTAGAATTTATGATTGATTCATGGTTCAATGTTGGAATTATGGATGTACTATGCCTGCCCTGGGGAGGGTAGTCTGCATACAGCGTAAGAGAGGGAAGGAGGCTGCTTGCTGCGGCTTCTCCCCTTTTTGCTCTTGCTGCTTTTACTATCACTGCAGCCATGAACTGCTGCCCTCTGCCGTGTGCCACTCTGCCTTGGAGCCAGCCGAGTTTGGACTGAAACTTCCACAGACTGTGAGCTAAATAAACCTTTCCTTCCTTAATTTTGGGCATCAAAGATTTTGTCTCAGCAAGGAGAGTAAAGTAACTAAGACAATGGCCATTCTCACTAATCCCTAAAATACATAAAATTTGGGATTGGATTTTAGAGGCCATTCTTAACTTGTCTGTTAGGAATAAAATATTGGGGAATTTATAGTTTTTATTTGTATTATAATATGTTAGACCAGCAAATCAAAGAAAAGAACTAATCTTAAAGTAATTGGGTTACTCAATAAATTAGTGCCTATGAATAACTGAAATTTCAGACTCATGGGACACACCAGTGAGTGAATCTGATCAGTGAGTCCACTGGGGTAGTGTTTGAGCAAAGCAGTCAGCTTTCTACACAAGAGCTCAGGATGCAAGGCCAGTTGAAGATGCCCAAGTAGATGCTCTAGAACTTATTGGCCTGAGAAGTGCTAAAATATCATTTCTACTACATACATTGGCCAAGGGTGCTACCACAGCTCACCAACGCTGAAGAGAAGCATCAATCTTTCCTCTCAATAAGATGAAAAGCAAACAACTGTACACAGAGTAGAGTACTACCCTAACAAAACTAAAATCTGCAGCAGTAACTCTGGAATCAGGCAATGACTCGGAACCCAGAGCAACCTCAAGATTTAGGAAAACAGCTTTCAGAACACTGCTGATGATAAACTGAGCAAAATACTATTAGAGGCTAGAGAAAAGAGCCTTTGTATATGCAACAATGAAACTTTTAGCAAAACTAATGCTTAAGGTAATACACAAAGTACTGAATAACCTGGTATATTCTAACTTTAATAAATTCATGCTGAATGCCAAAGTGTCAGCAGTTGCTTTTATCCATATATTAGAAAGTATGGATATAAATGAGTTTTTAAAAATGACTTTTTAAGTAGAATTTATAGGAAATAAAAAGGAATTTATCTCTCCAGAGCACTCCCCACAAAAAAAAACCTCTAAGTGAGAAGTGGCTGGAGGACAAAGACCAAAAGCAGAATTTCACTGTTAAGATCCTTCACTAAATTTTGAGTCTTAAGGTGGTGTTTCATAGAAGCACTCAGTTAAATAAAAAGGCAAATAAGAATCTTAAGGTCTTATAAACTAGACCCTATTTACCATAAGAATATGAATGTTCCTAAGAATTTAAGGATATTAAAACCAGCAGCCTCAAAGATAATCTAAAATAGAGTGTTTTCCTAATAATATTCATATGGCCCTTGTCTAATAGATCTGACTGCAAATTAATACAATAACTCATGAAGTTTTTAATAAGGAATTTTACCTACTTAAGATAAAAAGGAAGACAGTACAAAATGAAATGTAGCTTGTAAGCCCCCAATCTTCTATGAGTAGAAAGCCAACTAAAAAACTCCAACTCCCCAAATATCCTATTTCACATAGAAAAAGAAGGATGACTCAAGGGATAAAACCAAAACTCTAAATGATAAAACAAGATCCACAGAAAATCATTTCCAAAGAGTGTACCCGGGTACTAATTAAGGAAATAGCAACTAGTACCAAGATGTATTTCAGAATCACTGTATAATCACTGCAGGCCTCTAGTTATCCCATATTTAAATAGGAGTATCTAGTACAACCACCTCCTCTCTCCCCCATCATTGTATGTTGCATGAATCAACTCCTCTCTTTGGTTCATAGGCCTTCTGATAGAGAAGAATCATAGTCAGTAAGCTGCATGAGAACCACACCCAAGGATGCTATTCTGCACCTTACCCTACTTAGATAAGACCCTAAGTTTTGAGATCATACCATAATTGCATCAGACTTTGGGATCCTTGAGAAGGGAAAGGTGCATAGCAGAAGAATGAATATTTTACGGCCAGAGACTATATAGTAAACTAAAGGTGGTGATAAATTCTTCCCTACCCCTGTCATTGAGAGGTGAAGGTTCATGTCATTCTCTTTGATACATGCTGCCTTGAGTGACAGGTCGACTAAAACATGCATAAGAAGGGATGTCCTGGGTATTCTCTGATTGTGCCAGAAAAAGCTTTGGAGCATCTGGCCAGGTCTTGTGAAACCAGGAGTCCCATGTTAAAAATCAAACAGGACCAAGACAGCCACTGGGGAGCCACGTGTGTATTCACAAGACAGTCCAGTGTGAACCCTGCCTTCTAGCCATTCCACAAAATAATGAAATGTAATATAGATGTCTTTTATTTCAAACCTATATGATAACATTATATGACATGACAGAACTATATGATAGCAATTATAGAAGTTATTTTGTTTCTATATTCTTAGCTCAGCATACTAGAATGCCCACTGAGAATACTTGAATATGTGATTAGACATAAAAGGCTGAACTAAACTGAGTGTCATAAATTATATTACTAGTGGTGACTACATAGCTAATATGCCATATATATTCAACTACATATACATACATTATATACACATGTATATAATTTTCTATAGGAGAAAATTAGGAAATTCATTAAGTAAATAAACACAACAGAAAATTACAGTTAAGATGTATGACATGTTAAAGAGAATCTTGCAAACGTTGTCCCTTATTTTGATCTGCTTGTTTTAGTGCACAGCTGATGCTCTTAAGAGTTATTGGCCTAAAATGATTACACATACTCTGGTGCATCCTTCTGCTTAAGATATTAAGTTACATCAAACTAAAGAGTAAAAATGGATTACCTGCTAACCTGGCATTTCCTCTGCCCTGGAGTCCTGTGTGAATCGAGCAGCACTTTGACCAAAGGGGGTATTTTTCAGTCCTGATGTTTTCTTTGAGGTCTTGAAAGCAGTTCACGGTTCATCATATGTGCCAGGAGCAGGAGTGATTGATTTCATAGGCACAAATCTCTGGTGAACGACAGAAAAAGATGCCAGTGAAAAAGTAGCTCATTTTGATACTTTATGAGTTAAAAGCTGCCTTATGAGTAATATAACATCTACGGTTTAATTTATTTCTTAATGGACTGAAGAAAATGTAGATAAATTAAGATCTTACGCCCATTAAACATAAACCATGCAGCTCTTACGAAAATCACCTATATACTAATATAGTAATGTATTATGCTCCTTACTAAGGCACACAGAATTTTTGAAAGAAATAATCTCAACATGATTTTCTAGATCATACTACCTAGATAATTTTTACATTTAAAATAGTAGATAAGTTAAGATAGTAAATTAAAATACTGTAATCTCATTTAATTTCTTTAATCAAATTACAATGTATTAACAATTTTTCTAAACAGAGAGTCGATTAACAAAAAAAATCTCACTACCTAAGAAAAATAAAATCTTAGGTTAAGGTGGTTTATAAATTCAGTTTAACCTACAAGTTTATTAATATTAAATATCCTATGTATCTATATATACATATATATAAACAAATATCCAATGTATCTATATATAAACTTATGAAATATAGAATTGTCAGTTCTAAATTTTTGTTTGAAAATAATTTTAAATTTGCAAAACTCTTGCATATCAGTATAACCTTTACCCAAACTTTCCATTGTTAACATGTCTCCTCATTTGGTTTTTTAGAGTTCCTGTCCTCTCTGCCTGTGTCTCTTTCTGTTTGCTTTCATAGTGCTTCCTTTTCCCTCTCTCTCTCTCTCCCTCTCTCTCCATGTATATATATATATATATATATATATATATATATACATATATATATACACACACACAAATTCTTCACAGTTTTTCAAGTACTACATTTTAAAATCCATTTTATATATGTGTGTGTGTGTGTGTGTGTGTACATATTTGATAGACAGTTATATATGTAGTGGTTCTTTACCTCTAAATATACATACAAATATATACGCTATATGACATAATATAGTAAATATATAATTTGGGGAGAAGAAGGAGCAGAGGTCCCACAGGGCCAGATCGAGTGAATAAGTAGACGAGGATACACTATATTTACTTTATTTATGTTTATTACTATATATTTGCTATACATGATAATTACTCATCACAGGTAATTCATACATACACATATCACAGTACAGACATTCTTCGTTTAACAACCAAGTTACAGTTCCATTAAATGACTTGGTCATAAATGATAAATTGTACAGAGCATGTACATTACAATATTCAGAACAAAGAAGCTTCAAAGGAAACGTCAACTTGATGACTTTGCTTTTATTTGCAAAACTCTTACATGCAGTACTGTAATGTATGACAGAACATAAAACTACAGTACAGTTAGCAAAAATTACAGCACTAAACTATAAAAGAAGCACCATAAGGCCACAATACCACTCATGCTCCTGCTTGGTAGGTCTAAATGAAGTATAAGTCTGAACAGTCCTTAAGCAGGTAGGGGTTAAACAAGAAATCTCTGCAACTCTTACACTTCCCCTCTTTCCTCCCCATCTTCTCACCCCCACAAAGTCTATCTCCCTGTTTCCTACCATCTATTTTCTATTTTTCTCTTTAGGTTATTTTTATTTTGAGTTTCTTATAGAAGAGAAACCATGCAGTATTCACATTCCAAATTGTCAGTGGGTCTAATAATGCCTCTGTTGCATTTTCCCCTCAGTGCAGGATCAAATATTGTTCCTAGTCAGCATGTCTGTTTAGCCTCTTTAATGTGGGGACATTTCTACAGCTTTCCTTTACATTTCTCAACTTTGGCATCTTGGGAAGACTATCATATCCCTCGTTTGTGTACTAGAAACTCCTCTATTTGGGGCTTATCTTCTGATTCCTCATAATTACATCCAGTTATGTACTATTGCAGAAATTGCTAAATAGGTGAGGCTACGATTTCTCAGGGTATCATATTTGGAGGCACATGGTTTCTTCTTCACTGATGACTTTAATCTATGTTCATTAGAAGGCGTACAGCGCTCTCCCGTGAGCACTCCCTTCTCTGTGCATTTCGTGATGTATCTGTCTTTCTAACTACTTAGTGATCTATTTGTTGTCATGTGCACTCACAAATGCCAGTTTTAGTGATTTATAATTCATTACAAAACTTATTACAGGGGAAGGGTGTCCTTCGAGTTGATTCCTATGCCCTTATGATATATTCTATTCTTTCATTGTTTTTAGAACTTTCTAACATAACAAGATATTAGATTCATCTTCCACCTACACTGAAATTAGCCATGTGTCAGAGGAATTCTATTCCTTTTCAATATAGAATGGAATGAGTCTAAGATCTCTGTGCTAGAAATGCTCTTTGCCACTGTGGTGTCTATGTTTTTTGACTCATTTACCAGACAAAGCTATATACATGGAGATATATCTATATATAGGTATATATAGATATATAAGAAATCATAGGTTCACAATGGAATACTCCATTTAAATCCATATTACAGGGTCCTATCTCATGTCTTCCAACCCATATTTGTATGTACCTTCTTGCACATTGAAAACCATAGCTCATAATTATAACTTTTTGTTCAAAACTGTAAGATGTCTAAAGTAGTTTCATGATTGCCTCACATATACCCTTTCCATAAACCAAACAACTAAAACTAAATCTGAATTTGTTTGCAGTTCTTAGTTCAACTATCCACCCCTAATCCCACTCAAGATTAATGTAGTCAAATACTGTGATTACCTACATCACTCCCTCTTTGTAATCCCGTAAGTGTGGTTGAAGGTATTCATTTGGCGTACAACTACTCACTTATCTCCATGTGCTTTCAGCTTTTGGTATTTTAAAAATGCTTTCCAGTGTTACTGATCTGTTTTCATTTTTCTTTCTTTTTTGTTTTCATTTTTGAATCCATGAAATATTCACATTAGAAGAAGACAAAGTATGTATTTGTAAAACTATAATGAAAGAAGTGTTACTGCTCCCCATTTCCCTTCTCACGGAATGTTGTGCCACTGAAAAAGAGTATGAATTTGTAATATTTCCTGATCCCCCTGGCAAAAATACACCCACAGCACTGGCTAATTTCACAGCTAGGTCTTGAAAGAGTGTACCCATGAGCTGCAGGGGATGGCTGCTTCCACTCTCACCTCCTCACTATCCCTTGTAGGTGACAAATATGTCGGCTTTGTGTTTCATCTTGTTGTGATCTCAGTACTTGGGAGACTGAGGCAGTAGGATAACAAGAGTGGGACCAATCTGGGTAATTTAGCAATACCATGTCTCAAAACAAATCAGAAGAAAGGGCTGGGATATAGCTCAGCGGTAGAGGACTTCGGGGTTTGACTCGCAACCCTCCAGGGAGGGGATATAATTCCAAACCCTGAAACTAGAATCACTTGAGGATATGAAAAAATAACTGAGACCTGGGCTGTAATTTAGGCCAATGGAATCGATGTTTAAGAGAAAGAATAAAAGGCCATTTTGGCACCTGGGTATGCAAATATATTAAAATTTGCCCCAGGTACTTCTAATGTGCATTTATGCCTGAGAACTACTGTTATAAACAGAATATTATGTTTTGAAAATGAGTACTTGAACACATAAGGAAATTCAGTGCATTTAGACAAATAGACAAATCCTTAAATCAATGATTTCAAATGTCCCAGAAACACACCTGTCATTATTCCTACAAACCAGAAATGCTGTGCCCTAAGTCAGTCTTATTAACTGCATTATATTTTCTACCATAATTATTAACATATCTGTTCATATTCAACATTACACTAGCACCACCCTGCTGGACAATCATGTTTCATTCTACTTCCCACGCATCTTTCACATTAAAACCATTATTCTCTTCTTTGTCATCTCCTAAGCAAAATTGGTATCATTTTCTTTTCCACATCTTGAAATATATTTATAATATGATTAGTGCCAAACGATATAAAATTAATGCTACATATCAGGTAGCATAAAAACCGAGGCTCCTAGTTGTAGAGTTTTATTTTAAAAAATCAAGACCATACACACACCATAGCCTATCCTTCGCATATCCATCTGGATAGGAACTTAAGTACCATGAAATTGCTCAAGAGAGAAATCTACTATTCATTCTTGATTCTTCCCAGTCGGTCACTACAACATCTAATCCATTAAAAAGTCATCTTAATTATCTCACAAAATATACCTACAATACATCTACTTGTCTCCAAGGAGTTGTCTCTTAAGTACAATGAAACCAGAATAGTAATCTGTAGCCACCTGAAAGTAACCTTCCCATGTTAAATAAAATAATCAGAACTAAATGTAGCACAAGTGGATAAATATCAGAGCTACCCCAGTCTGGAGGCTTCCACTTTGTGTCTTGCCCTAGAAACATCTTGAGTCCCTTCAAACCCCGTTGGGACACTCCTTGGGCAATGCTAACCAGTTACTATGGAATACGTGCTGTCAGTGCAGCACCAGCAAGGCAGGGCCCGCGGCACTGGTGGCTATGACGTGTGTTTGACCAGGCTGCATGGAGCCTTCTCTGAAACACACTCAGTCCTCACAGACCACTCGTTCACCCTTGGCGCATTCATCGGCAAAGTATATTCTACAATTCAGAATGAAGTAAACCTTTCTTATAATCCTAACTGAATGTTCACATACGCAAGTTTGGGTAATTGAAAATGCTCAATTGTTGGTTCCAACTCAAATATTCATCAGTTTTATTAATATTCTAATGTTACTTCACTTCATTCCTTGGCCTGTGTTTAGCCAGATCATGTCTATTTCCCACTTTCTTAAATACTACTTTTCTATGTATAATCTGCTTACATCTACTGGATTTGCTGCCGGCCTCACCTTACGCCTATTAGACATTTTATATGAAAAGGGCTATCGACCATTACCTGGGATTGAGAAAGAAAAGCAGGGGATGCCCCAATTACACTCGGTGTGATACTTTCAGTCTTCTGAAATTGACTTTTAATGTCATAGCTTCCAGGCCCTGGTACTCCCTAGATTACAGAAAGAAAGAAATGCATGTTCTCATTAAGAAAAGATCTATAGCACTTAAGGGAAGAGTAGGCTAAATATCTAAACCAAAGCTACAGTTTTAAAGCAAATTCCTATATGTTGTTACCAAAGCACTTCATTAAAAGGCAAGCCAGAACAAACTTCTTTTTTTTTTTTTTTTTTTTTTGCGGTACTGGGGATCGAACTCAGGACCCTGCGCTTGCTAGGCAAGTGCTTATTCCACTGAGCTATATCCCCAGCCCCTAGAACAAACTTCTTAAGAGCAACAACAAAACAATTTCCTTAGCAGATTCCTAGGACCGAAGAACACATTAGTGTGCCTGAACCTTTGCTGCCCTCTACTGATAACATTCAGAAAACAATTAAATATTAAAATGTCAAAAAATGACTTCTATAATTCTTCCACTTTATAAAATTTACTGTCTGGCTTGGGGTGCAATCAGTGTCTGGACTCTTGCTGAGCATGTCTGAGGCCCTGGATTAAACCCCAGCAACAATAACAAAAGTTTTACTATCTTTTCAAATTTACATTAATCAATAAATAGCCTGTTATTATTTCCAACAACCAGGCTTTAGCAAATATTTTGTTTTAACTATATAACTATTGGCCATAGGACATCAAGCTCTTAACTAGGTACTTTACAATGAATAAAACTTAGTAGGTCCTAGTATTGAGTTATTATCTTAGTAACATAAATTAATATATATCAAAAAGTATTATTTATTTGTCATCAAATAGTTTGTGTACCTTGATAAAGTACATTTCATAGTATAAAATGAGTAAGTAAAACATATCCAAATCTGTTTCATATACGAGATGTGAAAAACATGTTGAAATTTTTTAAAAATTATAGTAAAGAGGGCTGGAGGTACAGCTCAGTGGGCTAAGTGCTTGCCGCTGAGCACTAGGGCCCTGAGTTCGATCCCCGGTCCCGAAAAAAAAAAAAAAAATTATAGTAAAGGACATAATGTCATTAACCTCCCTCAAAATATTCCCCTCGCTTTGAAAAGCACTGATCATTCTTGCCACTTTCTGAAGCAGTTCTGGAAGTGCCCCTTTGTAAGAGTCTCTAGGAGGACTCACTCATGGCTGCCTCAAAGTCCTATATAAATTCAGATTTTACCTCTCATAATTATTTTGACTTTGGGGAACAGCCAGAAGTCACCCAGTGTCCTATCTGATGAATAAACACCATAATATTTTTACAAGTCCGACTTTCCACCGGGTCACCCTTGGCAGCAGCATTCACCATGTTTTATTATTAAAAATAAAACAAAATTTCATAGCCAAATAATAATTGTTTTATAATTATTACATAATTGTTTATATGCATAATATATAATATACATAATATGTACATAATAACACAAAACTTTCTTTTTTATATTGTTATTTTTAACATGAAAGAAGAAAACATATTAGCAAACAGACATCCATTCACAAAATAGCATAAGAACAATACAAAGTTACAGACGAAGTGGTAGGAAATTAACAATGGTTGTTGTATTACATAATGATATCTTCAAAGTGGTTTCTCAGAAAAATGAATAGAGACATGCAATAATGATCAAACAAGTAATCATTAACTGTTCCTTTGAGTAAAGCAATAGAAGCTATCCTCTATATACATACATACATGATTTCCCCTTCTTACCCTTCTCCTTTCCCACACCCGTTACCCATTACTTTTGAGGACATTCCTTTCATTCCGCAAGGTCTACAACACCTCCTACATTTTATTCACTCTTCCAGGTTCTTACACTAGTGAGACAATACATTGCTTACACATGCAGGTCTGATGTATTTCGCTTATGACTATAGTCTCTAGTTGTGACCATTTACCTATAAAAGCCTCGAGTTTTTCTTTCTTTATAGCTGAGTAATACTCCATTATATAAAAGTATCACAATTTTTTTATCCAGTCTTCAGTGGATGGACATTTGGGTTGCTTCCACAATTTAGCAATTACAAATTGTGCCGCTATTAATATGGGTGCACATATATCAATGTAATATGATGTTTTCAGATCTTCTGGGAAAATATCCAAAAGGGGAATAGTTGGGTTGAATGGGACTTCTAGACTTAGTTTGCTGAGGAATCTTCAAACTGATTTCACAGTGGTTTCACCAGTCTGAATTCCCACCAGGAGTGGAAAAAGAGTTCCTATTTTTCCACAGCCTCGCCAGCACTTGTTATTGGTTGATTTCTTAATGCTAGCCATTCTTACTGGGGTGAGATGAAATCTCAAATTTTTAAATTTGCATTTCTCGAATGACTAATGATGTTGAACATTTTTTCATGTATTTATTTCCCATTTGAATTTCTTTATCTGAGAAGTGTGCATTCATCTCAGCTGCCATTTTTTGATTGGGTCTTTGAATTTAGAGGGGCTGCTGTTTCTTAATTCTTTATATGTTCTAGAAAGAAGACCTTTGTCTGAAGGACAGTTAGCTACAATTCTTACCCAATCTGGTGGTTTTCTTTTTACTCTTCTGGTGATTTTTTTTTTTTTTTGCGGTACTGGGGATCGAACTCAGGACCTTGCGCTTGCTAGGCAAGCACTTATTCCACTGAGCTACATCCTCAGCCCCTGGTGATTTCTTTAGATGTGCAGAAACATTTCAGTAGGATGAGATCCTAGTTGTTGATACTTTGAAGTATTTCACGGGCAGTTTGGTTTTGTTCCTGAACTCTCTGCCTACCCCTATGTCTTCAAGGTTTTTAACCTACTTTCTCTTCCAATAGATTTAGTGTTTCTGTTTTAATATTGAGATCTGTGATCCATTTTGACTTAAGTTTGGTGCATGGTGATAGACTTGCATCTATTTTCACTCTTTGGCAGGTGGCAAACCAATTTTTCCAGCACCATTTATTAAAGAGGCTATCGTTCTTCCAGTGAGTTTGTTTGACCCCTTTATGAAAGATTAGGTGGCTGAGTGTGTTTATGGTTGTGTCTGTGTCTTCCAGTCTGTTCCATTGATCTTCTGGTCTGCTTTTTAGCCAGTACCTTGTTGAATTTATTACAGTAGCTTTGTAGTATAATTTCAGGTCAGAGATTGTAATTCCACCTGATTTGAACTTGTTGCCCAGGATTTATTTTGCTACTCTGAGTCTCTTCTGGTTCCAGAGGAATTTAGGGAATGTTTTCTTTACATTTGTGAGGTATGCTGATGGTAGTTTAATGGGAACTGCATTGAATCTACACAACAATTGTGGTGGTACGGCCATTTTCACAATGTTGGTTCTTCCTATCCATGAACAAGGAATGTTTTTCCATTTAGTGAAGCACTCTATGATCACTTTTCTCAGAGTACTGTAGTTTTCATTGAACAGATCTTTTACTTCTTTTCTTAGACTGATTCCTAAATACTTCAATTTCTTGGATGCTATTGTGAAAGGTATGGTTTCCTTAATTTCTTTCTCACTCTATTTGTTGTTCATATATAGGAATGCTATTGATTTTGGGGTGTTGAATTTGTATGCAGCTACACTGCTGAATTTGTCAATTAACTCAAGGAATCTTCTTGTGAAGTTTTTGGGGTCTTCCACGGAAAGTATCATGTCATCTGCAAACAGTGATAGTTTTACTTCTTCCTTTCCTATCCTTATTCCTTTTATTTCTCTCTCTTGTCTGGCTCATGCTTCCAGAACTATGTTGAATAGTAGTGGTGACAGTGGACATCCTTGTCTTGTTCCTGATTTTAAAGTAAAAGCTTTCAGTTTTTGTCCACTTAGTATGATGCTGGCTGTTGGTTTGTCATAGATGGCTTTGATCAGATTGAGGTAAAGACCATCTATTCCTATTTTCTGTAGAGTTTTTATCATGAATGGATGTTGGACTTTGTTGAAAGCTTTTTCTGCATCTATTGAGATGATCATATGATTTTTCTTCTGGCTTTATTGATATGGTGTATAACACTAATTGATTTATGAACATTGAACCATCCCTGAATTCCTGGGATGAATCCAACTTGGTCATGGTGTATAATTGTCTTAATCATTCACTGCATTCTATTTGCTACTATTTTATTGAGTACTTTTGCATCTATGTTCATTAGGGAGATTGGTCTCTAGTTCTTTTTCTTGGTTGGGTCTTTCCCTGGTTTTGGTATAACACTTGCCTCCAAAAATGAGTTAGGGAGAATTGCTTCCATTTCAATTTCTTTGAAGAGATTGAGGAGTGTTTGTATTAAATCTTCTCTGAATTTCTTGTGAAATTCTGCTGTGAATCCATCAGGGCCTGGCCTTTTCTTTCTTGGTAAGTTTTTAATCACATTTTCAATCTCATTAATTGATATTCGGCTTTTCAGGGTTTTTATATCTTCCTGACTCAACCTTGGTAATTCATACATATCTAGGAATCTGTCCATTTCTCTGAGTTTTTTATGTTATGGGAGTAAAGATTTTCAAAGTAGGAATTAATGAATATCTCAATTTCTGTAAAATCTGTAGTAATTTCATCCTTTTCATTCCTTATTTCATGAATTTCAATCCTTTCTTTTCTTGATAAGGTTGGCTAAGGGGTTATCAATTTTATTTATTCTTTCAAAGAACCAACTATTTGATTCATTTATTTTTTGTAGGGTTTTCTTCATTTCAATTGCATGAATTTCTGCCCTAATCTTTATAATCTGCTCGCTGCTTTGGGCTTTGAGCTTGACTTGTTCTTCTTTTTCTAAAAGTTTGAGGTGAAGCATTAGGCTACTTATTTGTTCTCTTTCTGTTTTCCTTATGTGTGAGTTCACCGCTATAAATTTCCCTCTGAGGACTGCTTATATTGCATCCCACACATTCCAGTAAGTTGTGCCTACCTTTTTGTTTGTTTGTAGGTATTTTTTAATCTTTTCTTTAATTTCTTCTGTGACCCATTGGTTGTGCAGGAGGTTGTTGTTTAATTACCAAGTATTTATGGAATCTTTGGAGTTCCTTTTGTCACTAATTTCCAGGTTGATTGCACCGTGGTCAGATAATATGCATGAGATAATTCCAATTCTTTTGCATTTAGGTAGGTATATTCTGTGGGGTAGAAGGTGGTCTATTTTAGAGAAAGTCCCATGTGCAGCTGAGAAAAATGTATATTCTGTTGTTGTGGGGTGGAACACTCTGTATACATCTACTAAGTCCATTTGTTCCCACATTTGGTTCAGATCTGTTATTTCTTTGCTGACCTTTTGTCCATTTGACTTATCTCTTTGTGTCAAAGGTGTGTTGAGGTCCCCTATTACAATGGTGTAATCAATTATGTGGTTTTTTAGGTCTGTTAAGATTTTTCTTATGTAGCCTGGTGCTCCAATATTTGGTACATACATGTTTAGGATTGTTATCTATTCCTCTTGCAGTTTTCCCCTAACAAGTATGTAGTGACCTTCCTTATCTCTTTTGATTGTTTTCTATTTGACATTTATGTTGTCTGCATAATAGCTACGCCTGCTTTTCTCTGGTTCCTGTTGCATGGAAAATTGTTTTCCATCCTTTGACTTTCAGTCTATGAATTTCCTTTTCAGTAAAATGTGTTTCCTATATACAGCATATCACTGTATTTTGTTTCTTAATCCACTCTGTCAGTCTGTTTCTTTTGACTGGTGAATTGAGGCCATTTACATTTATGGTTGTAACTGATATATGTTGGCTTATTATTGCCATGTCATGTACTTGCTTTTGGTTTCTTATTTTTTCTATCTGTTTACCTGCTTATTCTTCTTGAGGGTTCCTTTCTATTGTTGTTCTTGAAATTGTGTTCATTATTTTCTCCATCTACAATGTCTTTTACTACTTTTTGTAAGGATGGTTTGGCTCTCATGAAGTTTTTCCATTGCTCTTTGTTGTGGAAATATTTCATTTCTCTGTTAAACTTGAAGGATAGTTTGGCAGGATACATCAATCTTGGTTGGTGGCTGTTTTGTCTTAGGACCTGTAATACTTCGCTCCAAGTTCTTCTCAACTGGATGGTTTCTGGTCAGAAGTCTGCTGTGATTCTGATGGGCTTTCCTTTATAGGTGATCTGTTTCTTTTCTCTAGCAGCTTTTAATATTCTGTTCTTTTGTTGGAGATCTGGGATTTTGATTATTATATGTCTGGGTTCAGTTTTATTATGGTTATGACTAGTAGGATTTCTATATGCCTCATTTATCTGTATCTCGGGTTCTGTTTCCATGCTTGGGAAATTTTCTGCTATTATTTCTGCAAATATACTTTTTATTGCCATTTGTGTTGCCTCCTGCTGTTTCTTTAACTCCTATCAGTCTGACATTATTTCTCTTTGCCTCATCTTGCAACTGTTGACTTGATTTTTCCTGGATGCTTGTTGATTTTAAGAGATTCTTTCTTTGATGATCACTAGCTGCCATGCTGTTTTCAAGCTCTGAAATTCTAGCTCTGGCTTCATTCAAGTGGTTTTGCAAGCTTTCAGTGAAAGTTTTGATTTCCTGAAAATCTCTTTGAGTCTCTTTCATGCATTCTAATTTATTTCTATATTGCTCCTGCAACATCTCCATCTGTTGCCTATATTCATCTATTTTGTATGTGTTTCTCCTCTAGATGTGCATTGCATTTCTTTCATTACCATTGTCACTTCATTTTTTGCCTGAGAGATTATGTCTGATTTGATCTCTTCTATGGTCTGATGTAGTTGTTTCTTTATTTCCATTGCAATCTTTTCAGCAATTTCAGGTGCGTGTTTACCAAGTTCTCCTGTGTCAATGTCTCCAGGATTTGTTCTGAGTGGGGTGGAGTTCTGAGATTGCATTTTAGCCCTTCGCCTTGTCATGTTGATGCTGGAGGCAGAATTCTCAGTCTCCCTCTTCTCTGGCAGGTCACCAAAGGTCACTAGTTGGCCTAGTTTTCCTGGTGGTTAGGCCTGCCCCTCAGTGTCTGCTGAGATGCTCTGCTTATGCTGGGGTCTTTCAGTTCATGGTGAAGTGTACCTAGTTCTCCCAGGTCTCAGACATGAACTGTGACATGAGTTGATGGCAGATGGTCTGATATATTGACCCCTTGCAGTTCAGGGCATGTATATGTCCCTGAATCTGGTTGCACTGGTAGTGCAATCCCAGACCAGGGGTCCTGTGACCCCACGAATTTCAGGATACAGGCAAAACCCAGACATGAACTGCAGGGTCAACAGTTTGTGGACCACCTCACTCTGTGTCTCCAGTCAGTTCAGGCCACACCTGGAGCCAGGCATGGGCTGCACCAACAGTGATCACAGACTATCTGTGTGTGCTACTTCTAGGAGGGCAGGGTGCAAGTGAAGCCCAGGCCTGAACCAGTGTCAGCAGCTTGTGGGGTCCCCCACGCATATCTCAACAGCACTGGGTATGCACAGGGAGGGCCCATGCATGAACCCCTGTGAGCAGTTCGCAGGCCTTCTGAGTGAGGATCTCCTATCTGCACAAGGCTCACAGACGGCAGAGACTCAGCCACTAAACTTTCTTTTCAAGGAACTAAAATAAACTAGTAGCATACTTGAAGTCAAATAGAATATTTATTGGAATACTTTTAAAGCAATAGAATATGTAATTTCAGGAAGTATTTAACTTCTCCCCACCTCTTACTTATTGCTTCTCTATTTTGTTCTTTATTTAGATGGTGTTTCTCATATAAGAGACCATGGAATACTTCAGTTTGTGTGTCTGGCACTTAACATTATGTTCTGTAGTTTCATCCCTTTTGCCCATGAATCCTCAAGTTTATCTTTCTTTATGATTGCTTAGCACACCAGTGTGTATAATGATCACATTTTACTAATCCATTCCTCTGTTGATGGACATAAGCACTGTCTCCAAGATCTACTCTTCACTGTGCTACTATAAACATTGGTATACATGTAATATGACCATTTTACCTCTTTTCGGATGATACCTAGGACAGGTTAAGTGGTTCAAATGGATTTTATTTTTGTTTTTTGAGAAATCTCCACAGTCATTTCCATAGTGGTTGTACTAGCTTACACTTCCAACAACAATGTAGAAAAGTTTCTTTCTTCCAATGTCTTCAGCAGCATTTATTATTAGATTTTTCATGATAACCATCCTCTTGGAGATAAGATTGTATCTCAATATACTTTTAATTTGGATTTCTCTGATGGCCAGAGACATAAGCATTTTTAATTTCATTTATTTATTGAGTGGCCATTTGTACTTTTTTGTTTGTTTGTTTCTAGGTATTATTTCCTGTTATACTGGGGTTCTATTGAGAACGTACTTGTCCATGCCTATATATTCAAGAGCTGTGTCTATTTTACCTGCCAGCAGATTGTTTCCATTTTAATATTTAGATATTTTTTCTTTTTTTTCCTTCAGTACCAGGGATCGAACTCAGGACCTTACATTTGCCAGGCAGGCATTTATTCCACTGAGCTATATCCCCAGCCCTGAACATTTAGATCTTTGATCCACTTTTATCTTAGTTTAGTACATGGTGAGAGATACCATTCTAGACTCAGTCTTCTGCAAGTGGTATCCAGTCTTCCCAGGACCACTTATTAAAGCATGTATCTTTCCTCCAATGCATGTTTTTGGTTCCTTCGTAAAAATCAAATAGCTGACTGTGCCTGAGGGTGTTTCTGCTTTTTCTATTCTGTTTCATTTATCCACTTGCCTGTTTTTGTGCCAGTACCAACCTGCTTTAATCACTGTAGCTTTATAGCATAACTTCAAGTCTGAGGTTGTGATACCACCTGCTTTGCTTTTGTTGCTCAGGCTTCCTTTTGATATTCTCTTCTAATTCAAAATAAATTTTGGGATTGTTTTTTCTAGCTCTGTAATGTTGGTATTTTGATTGAGATTACGTTAAATCTGGATAACATTTTGGAAGTATGGCCATTTTGAATATGTGGGCTTTTCTAAGAACAAGAGACATTTTTTTCATTTTCTGATGTCCTCAATGTAATTTTCATTTCACTTCCTTAGTTGGGTTAATGCCTATGTATTTAATTTTTAATGCTATTGTCAATACTATTATTTTCCTAATTTCTTTTTTGGTAAGTTCATCATTAGTGTATACAAATGCTATTGATTTTTGTGTGTTAATATTGTATCCTACTATATTGCTGAAATTGATTATTAAATCTAAGAGTCTTTTGGTAGAATTTTTGGGTCTTTTAGGTAGAGAGGCATCACCTGCAAGTAATAATTTCTTCATTTATATATCCCTTTTATTTCCCTTTTATTTCTTTCTTTTCCCTAATTGTTCTGGCTAATGTTTCAAGTATTAATGCTGAATACAAGTGGTGATGGGTGTCCTTGTCCTGTTTCTGACTTTAGAGGAAAGGCTTTCAGATTTTTCTGCACTTAATATGATGTTGGCACTAAGTTGGCACTAAGTTGGTCATAAATGGCCTTTATCACATTGAAATAGGATCCTTCTACACCTATTTTCCTCAGAGTTTTTATCATGAATGGATGTTAAATTTAGTCAAAAATTTGCCCTGCATCTATTGAGATGATTATATGACTTTTGTCCCTCCCTTCTATTTATGTGATGAATTACATTATTGATTTGCGTGTATTGATCTGTTCCTGCATCTCAGGGATGTACCATGATATATCACCATTTTGATGATTTGCTGCATTCTTTTTGCTAGTATCTTGTGAAAGAGTTTTGCATCTCTGTTCATTAGAGAAATTGACCTAAAATTCCTTTTACTTTGTTGGCTTCTTGTCTGGTTTTGGGAGCAGGATAATGTTAGCTTCTGAGAATGATTTGGGAAATATTCCTTCCTTCTCAATTTTGCTAAAGAGTTTGAGGAGTATTGGTGCTAGACTCAGTCTTCTGCAAGTGGTATCCAGTGGTATCCCTGAGTTCTTGTAGAATGTGGCAGTGAATTCATCAGGTCCCAAGTTTTTCTTAGTTGGTAGATTTTTAATCTTATTATTGCTTTAATTTCATTATGTTATTGGATTGTTCAAGATTATTAAGGTTTCCTACTTTTGTTTTGGGCTAGGAATCTCTCCATTTCTTCTGAATCCTCCAAATTTTTGGCATAAATGTTTATGAAGTAGTTGCTAATAATTTTCTGGATTTCAACAGAAAACTGTTGTGCTTTCACCTTTTTCTTTTCTAATTATATTGATTTGTGTCTTTTCTTTCCTTTTCTTATAAGATTGGCTAAGGACTGGTCTATTTTATCTTTTCAAGGAAACAGCTCTTCAATTCATTGAGTCTTTGTATTATTTTTTGTCCTCATTTTATTGATTTCTGCTCGATCTTTACAATTTCTTTTCTTGTACAATCTCTGGGTTTGGATTATTGTTGTTTTTCTAAGACTTCAGGTTTCTTAATTTCCTCTGGGACCCACTGATTATTCAACAGTGTGTTGTTTAACTTCCATATATTTGCATAGTTTTTGTGATTTTATTGCACTGTGATCTACTAATATGTATGGTAAAATTTTGATTCTCTAGCATTTGCTTAAGCATGTTTTATTCACTGGTATATGATCTATTTTTGAGAAAATAAAACATGTGGCCCCCCCAAAAAATGTGTACTTTGTTGTTTCTGAGTGGAGCACTCTATATATCTATTAAGTTCATTTGTTCAAAAGTTCGATTCAGTGCTAGTATTTCTTGGTTGCTTTTGTTGTTGTTTAGTTGATCTATTTTGATAGTGTGGTATTGAAATCTCCACTATAATTGTATTGAGAGTTATCTCATTTTTATGTCTGTTAGGGTTTGTTTTAGGAAGTTGAGTGTAATGTGGCTTTGTGCACTGTGGCTTTGTAATTGTTAATCTCTTCCTGCTGAATAGTTTTATTAGCCAATTGTGATGTCTTTCTTTGCCTCTGTGATCAGCTTTACCTTGAAATCCACTTTGTATAAAAGTAGTATAGTTATTCCTGTTTGTTGTCAGGTTCCCTTGGGGTGGAATATTTTTTTCCATCCCTTTTTCGCCTCTGAATTTATTTTCAGGTTAGATGGGTTTCTTGTATACAGCATGCTGTTGAATTTTGTTTCTTGACCCATTCTGCTAATCAGTGTCTTTTGTTTGGTGAGTTGAGTTCATTTACATTGACAGTTATAATTGATACGTACTAACTTATTCCAATCACTGCATTAATATCCTGTTGCTGTCTTGCTTTCTTTCCCTTCTATTTCACTGCTGTCCATGTAGCTCATTAGCTGCTTATCAGTGTCTTCTCTAGACTTGCTGGTTATTTGATTACAGTCATTATTTGATCAGTCAATACCTTCTTTAAATCAGCCAAGCATATTATAGAAATGTTTTACTTCTTAGTTGCTTTTCTCTCATTGCTGAGATAAATACCCACGGAGGGAAGGTTTATTTCCTTCCGTTTGTGGAAGTCTCAGCCGGGTCCAATACAGGGTGGTGTGTCAGAGGGGCGCTCCAGAGTAGAACAGTGTGTGATGGCAAAAACAGCAAAAGCAACAAGAGCAAAGAGGAGGGGCGGGCCCCTTTGCCTCCCTTACAGTGTACGCAGGCCACCTGCCCTAAGACGGGGTGGCACTCAGATCCCCAATCTCAGCACTGGACAATGAACCAATCACAAACTCTACATTCAACTGCCTCTGAAAATTCCACCCCCCATGACCACATCAGACTTTTTTTTTTAAAGTAAAAGCACAAAAACATATTAACAAAGAGACACAAAGTAGCATAAGAAATAGTACAATCAAAACTGATTTACAGACAAGGTGACATGGACTCCGCAATGGTTGTTGCTTTACCTATTGACATCTTCAAAGTGTATATTCATGAACACAGATACAGACATGCGAAATTGGTCAAACAATTAATCATCTCAACAACAGAAAAAAAAAAAAAAAAGAAACCGGAAAGCATTAACAAAGAGTCACAAAGTAGTATAATAACAGTAAGATCAGAATTGAGTTATAGACAAAGCAACAGAAAACCAACAATAGTTGCTGCTTTGCATATTGATATCTTCAAAGGACCACATCAGACTTTGAGGGGACATCCAAACAAACTATAACACCTTTACTGTCACCATTTTAGACCCTACCTATCTGCTGTGTAGCTTATAATTTCCTCTCCCTCAACCACCCTGTATAGATTTTGGAGGAGTTGGGAGTTTAGGGGAGCATTTTGTTGCCTGCTCTCATGCTTCTGTTTTTTTTTTTCTGTTTGCTGTGCTAGGACTTTTAAGTGACTAAATCATAGGTATGTGATACTGAATTAGTGGACTGATTGGTTTAGCACAGTTTTAGGTGTGGTTAATGGATTTGCTAGAGGAAAGATACACCCTGATCGTGGGGTGCCACAAATCAATAGACATAGCCAGGATGAATAAAAAGACAAAGAAGACTCACTGCCTCCTGTCTGCCACGTCATGAACTGTTTCTCCTCTGCCATGCCCCTCTGCTATGCTGCCATCTTGGAACCAACCAACTATGGATTGAAACCTCTACAAACTGGGAGCTAAAACAGACCTTTCTTCTTCGTGGGTGCCACGTATTTTGCCCCAACAACAAGACAGTGTGTTTTACTATAATATTTTTAAAATGTGAACATTCATTGTACATTTTGATTGCACCTTGTGTACCTGGCCTACTTTTTCATAGCTAAAATAATTACTCTTTGGTTTAGAAACTTAATTTTTTGACTTATAAATTGGATGTATACAGTCCTATGATCATATGCTGCTGTTTCTGCCATTACAAAGGTATGTATGTGTAAATCGAACCATTTTTTTTCCTCCACAACTCCTCTGAGTCAAGCCATCACCATCTCCTACCTGAATTGTTGTGAAAGTCTTCTAATTGTTCCCTGCTTCTACCTTTTCACATCTGGACTATAATAATACAGCATGGAGAGACAGAGCTACCTCAGTCTGAGTCAGATTTTCATCATTCATCTTTCCAATCCCAGTCCGATCTTGGGTTGTTTCCAATATTTAGCTATTACAAATTGCACTGCTATAAACATGGGTGCACATATATCACTGTGGTATGATGTTTTCAGTTCTTCTGGAAAAATACCCAGAAGAGCAATAGCTGGTTTGAATGGGACCTCTAATCCTTATTTACTGAGGGATCTCTAGACTGATTTCCACAGTGGTTGTACCAGTCTACACTTCCACCAGCAGTGGAGTAGGGGTCCTTTCTCCCCACAGCCCCTCCAGCATTTGTTATTGGTTGATTTCTTGATGACAGCCATTCTTTATGAGGTGTGACAGAATCTCAGTGTTGTTTTAATTTCCATTCCTTGAGTGACTAGTGATGGTAAACATTTTCCCATGTGTTTATTTGCCATTTGTATTTCAAGATGCTCATTTTTTAATTGGGTCCTTAAATTTGGGAGGCCTGCTTTTTTTAATTCTTTATATGTTCTACATAGAAATCTTTTGTCTAAGGGACATTTGGCTAAAATTTTTCCCAATTCTTGGGTTTTCTTTTTACTCTGTTGGTTATTTCTTTAAATGTACATCCCTGGGATGAATCCCACTTGGTCATGGTGTATTATCTGCTTGGTAGTTTGCTTCATCCTATTAGTATTTTATTGAGAATTTTTGCATCTATGTTCATTAGGAAAATTGGCCTATAGTTTTCTTCTTTGGTTCTCTTTCTCTGGTCTTGGTATCAGGGTATTACTTGCCTCTAGGAATGAGTTAGGGAGAATTGCTCCCTTTTCCATTTCCTAAAGAGTTTGAAAATAATTGGTATTTAATCTTCTCTAAATTTCTTACCAAATTCGGCTGTGAATAATCAATCAGGACCTGGGTTTTTCTTCGTTGGTAAACTTTTTATTATGTTTTCAAATTTATTGACTGATACTGGGTTATTGAGGATTTTATATCTTCTTGATTCAGCTTGTATAAAAAATTATTTAAAGTGCATTTAATGCTAACAATAATTTTAAAACTTACTTTAGGGGAAACTCATATAGGAATACTTCTTATAAATAGGATAGATTCTAAACAGTTATTCAAATGTGCACAATATCTTCTCCAAAATAAGCAAATCTATGCCATTATTTCACAGCTGGCAGAAAAGATATGATTTTACTATTGTATGGAAGACTATATTAAGTGAATTTTAGAAGAAAAGAAACTTCTAATAACTCTGTTTCTATGCATATCTATCAACTATGTAGAAACAGGAGATACACTGCCAAAATATATTCCTGAAACTTTAGAGATATGTAGTATTCTTCTCTCACATACAGAGAGGCATGGTAAGAAGTGAGCTATTGACAAGTATTGCTTTCCTACTGTTTTCAACAGTTTTGTATCATTACTAGGGATCATGGGTAAAAATTAAATGACAGGAAAAGAGATTAGAGTTTTCATTAACTATTTTGTGTGAAACTAAATGTGAAATCTTGATTCCTTCCACAAATACTTCATTTTCCTTTTCTTCTACATCTAATAAAGTTCTTAATGTTACTGAACTTTGCTTCAATATAATAAGATAAAGCAGTAAAATTGGATCTTTACTTCAAAAAGTTATGCTTAGAAATGAGTAAATCAGAGGACTTCCGGGAAGATGGCGACTGGGTAGGCAGCAGAGAGAGAACCTCCCAGAGGATTACCACCCAAACAATGAAATATAGCAATATGAAGACAGAAATAAGGACTTCCGGGAAGAAGACGAGCAGCCAAGAGAGCGAGTGCGGAGGGAAGAACGGCTTCAGCTCCTGAACCCGACAGAGAACGCGCTACTGGGACAAACTGTGCCAAACCGGGCAGTGCTCCGGGATCTCGCTAAGAACCCCACCCCACAGCCAGCGCTGCGCGAACTGGAGCAACAGCGACCGGCCAGCGGGATTTCTGAGT